>JAUPFN010000011.1:38394357-38637199 GCA_036924255.1 Apodemia mormo | reverse complement strand
TGTGTGTGTGTGTGTGTGTCGCACTGACCGGTGTCCAGGTTGAGCACGGTGACGCGCGTCAGTATGTCGGTGTCGGAGAGCGGCGCGGCGCCAGTATGTGTGTGTGTGTGTCGCACTGACCGGTGTCCAGGTTGAGCACGGTGACGCGCGTCAGTATGTCGGTGTCGGAGAGCGGCGCGGCGCCAGTATGTGTGTGTGTGTGTCGCACTGACCGGTGTCCAGGTTGAGCACGGTGACGCGCGTCAGTATGTCGGTGTCGGAGAGCGGCGCGGCGCCAGTATGTGTGTGTGTGTGTCGCACTGACCGGTGTCCAGGTTGAGCACGGTGACGCGCGTCAGTATGTCGGTGTCGGAGAGCGGCGCGGCGCCAGTATGTGTGTGTGTGTGTGTGTCGCACTGACCGGTGTCCAGGTTGAGCACGGTGACGCGCGTCAGTATGTCGGTGTCGGAGAGCGGCGCGGCGCCAGTATGTGTGTGTGTGTGTGTGTCGCACTGACCGGTGTCCAGGTTGAGCACGGTGACGCGCGTCAGTATGTCGGTGTCGGAGAGCGGCGCGGCGCCAGTATGTGTGTGTGTGTGTGTCGCACTGACCGGTGTCCAGGTTGAGCACGGTGACGCGCGTCAGTATGTCGGTGTCGGAGAGCGGCGCGGCGCCAGTATGTGTGTGTGTGTGTCGCACTGACCGGTGTCCAGGTTGAGCACGGTGACGCGCGTCAGTATGTCGGTGTCGGAGAGCGGCGCGGCGCCAGTATGTGTGTGTGTGTGTCGCACTGACCGGTGTCCAGGTTGAGCACGGTGACGCGCGTCAGTATGTCGGTGTCGGAGAGCGGCGCGGCGCCAGTATGTGTGTGTGTGTGTGTCGCACTGACCGGTGTCCAGGTTGAGCACGGTGACGCGCGTCAGTATGTCGGTGTCGGAGAGCGGCGCGGCGCCAGTATGTGTGTGTGTGTGTGTGTCGCACTGACCGGTGTCCAGGTTGAGCACGGTGACGCGCGTCAGTATGTCGGTGTCGGAGAGCGGCGCGGCGCCAGTATGTGTGTGTGTGTGTCGCACTGACCGGTGTCCAGGTTGAGCACGGTGACGCGCGTCAGTATGTCGGTGTCGGAGAGCGGCGCGGCGCCAGTATGTGTGTGTGTGTGTCGCACTGACCGGTGTCCAGGTTGAGCACGGTGACGCGCGTCAGTATGTCGGTGTCGGAGAGCGGCGCGGCGCCAGTATGTGTGTGTGTGTGTCGCACTGACCGGTGTCCAGGTTGAGCACGGTGACGCGCGTCAGTATGTCGGTGTCGGAGAGCGGCGCGGCGCCAGTATGTGTGTGTGTGTGTCGCACTGACCGGTGTCCAGGTTGAGCACGGTGACGCGCGTCAGTATGTCGGTGTCGGAGAGCGGCGCGGCGCCAGTATGTGTGTGTGTGTGTGTGTCGCACTGACCGGTGTCCAGGTTGAGCACGGTGACGCGCGTCAGTATGTCGGTGTCGGAGAGCGGCGCGGCGCCAGTATGTGTGTGTGTGTGTCGCACTGACCGGTGTCCAGGTTGAGCACGGTGACGCGCGTCAGTATGTCGGTGTCGGAGAGCGGCGCGGCGCCAGTATGTGTGTGTGTGTGTCGCACTGACCGGTGTCCAGGTTGAGCACGGTGACGCGCGTCAGTATGTCGGTGTCGGAGAGCGGCGCGGCGCCAGTATGTGTGTGTGTGTGTCGCACTGACCGGTGTCCAGGTTGAGCACGGTGACGCGCGTCAGTATGTCGGTGTCGGAGAGCGGCGCGGCGCCAGTATGTGTGTGTGTGTGTCGCACTGACCGGTGTCCAGGTTGAGCACGGTGACGCGCGTCAGTATGTCGGTGTCGGAGAGCGGCGCGGCGCCAGTATGTGTGTGTGTGTGTCGCACTGACCGGTGTCCAGGTTGAGCACGGTGACGCGCGTCAGTATGTCGGTGTCGGAGAGCGGCGCGGCGCCAGTATGTGTGTGTGTGTGTCGCACTGACCGGTGTCCAGGTTGAGCACGGTGACGCGCGTCAGTATGTCGGTGTCGGAGAGCGGCGCGGCGCCAGTATGTGTGTGTGTGTGTCGCACTGACCGGTGTCCAGGTTGAGCACGGTGACGCGCGTCAGTATGTCGGTGTCGGAGAGCGGCGCGGCGCCAGTATGTGTGTGTGTGTGTCGCACTGACCGGTGTCCAGGTTGAGCACGGTGACGCGCGTCAGTATGTCGGTGTCGGAGAGCGGCGCGGCGCCAGTATGTGTGTGTGTCGTGTGTGTCGCACTGACCGGTGTCCAGGTTGAGCACGGTGACGCGCGTCAGTATGTCGGTGTCGGAGAGCGGCGCGGCGCCAGTATGTGTGTGTGTGTGTGTCGCACTGACCGGTGTCCAGGTTGAGCACGGTGACGCGCGTCAGTATGTCGGTGTCGGAGAGCGGCGCGGCGCCAGTATGTGTGTGTGTGTGTCGCACTGACCGGTGTCCAGGTTGAGCACGGTGACGCGCGTCAGTATGTCGGTGTCGGAGAGCGGCGCGGCGCCAGTATGTGTGTGTGTGTGTCGCACTGACCGGTGTCCAGGTTGAGCACGGTGACGCGCGTCAGTATGTCGGTGTCGGAGAGCGGCGCGGCGCCAGTATGTGTGTGTGTGTGTCGCACTGACCGGTGTCCAGGTTGAGCACGGTGACGCGCGTCAGTATGTCGGTGTCGGAGAGCGGCGCGGCGCCAGTATGTGTGTGTGTGTGTCGCACTGACCGGTGTCCAGGTTGAGCACGGTGACGCGCGTCAGTATGTCGGTGTCGGAGAGCGGCGCGGCGCCAGTATGTGTGTGTGTATGTGTGTCGCACTGACCGGTGTCCAGGTTGAGCACGGTGACGCGCGTCAGTATGTCAGTGTCGGAGAGCGGCGCGGCGCCAGTATGTGTGTGTGTGTTGTGTGTCGCACTGACCGGTGTCCAGGTTGAGCACGGTGACGCGCGTCAGTATGTCGGTGTCGGAGAGCGGCGCGGCGCCAGTATGTGTGTGTGTGTGTCGCACTGACCGGTGTCCAGGTTGAGCACGGTGACGCGCGTCAGTATGTCGGTGTCGGAGAGCGGCGCGGCGCCAGTATGTGTGTGTGTGTGTCGCACTGACCGGTGTCCAGGTTGAGCACGGTGACGCGCGTCAGTATGTCGGTGTCGGAGAGCGGCGCGGCGCCAGTATGTGTGTGTGTGTGTCGCACTGACCGGTGTCCAGGTTGAGCACGGTGACGCGCGTCAGTATGTCGGTGTCGGAGAGCGGCGCGGCGCCAGTATGTGTGTGTGTGTGTCGCACTGACCGGTGTCCAGGTTGAGCACGGTGACGCGCGTCAGTATGTCGGTGTCGGAGAGCGGCGCGGCGCCAGTATGTGTGTGTGTGTGTCGCACTGACCGGTGTCCAGGTTGAGCACGGTGACGCGCGTCAGTATGTCGGTGTCGGAGAGCGGCGCGGCGCCAGTATGTGTGTGTGTGTGTGTGTCGCACTGACCGGTGTCCAGGTTGAGCACGGTGACGCGCGTCAGTATGTCGGTGTCGGAGAGCGGCGCGGCGCCAGTATGTGTGTGTGTGTGTCGCACTGACCGGTGTCCAGGTTGAGCACGGTGACGCGCGTCAGTATGTCGGTGTCGGAGAGCGGCGCGGCGCCAGTATGTGTGTGTGTGTGTGTCGCACTGACCGGTGTCCAGGTTGAGCACGGTGACGCGCGTCAGTATGTCGGTGTCGGAGAGCGGCGCGGCGCCAGTATGTGTGTGTGTGTGTCGCACTGACCGGTGTCCAGGTTGAGCACGGTGACGCGCGTCAGTATGTCGGTGTCGGAGAGCGGCGCGGCGCCAGTATGTGTGTGTGTGTGTCGCACTGACCGGTGTCCAGGTTGAGCACGGTGACGCGCGTCAGTATGTCGGTGTCGGAGAGCGGCGCGGCGCCAGTATGTGTGTGTGTGTGTCGCACTGACCGGTGTCCAGGTTGAGCACGGTGACGCGCGTCAGTATGTCGGTGTCGGAGAGCGGCGCGGCGCCAGTATGTGTGTGTGTGTGTGTGTCGCACTGACCGGTGTCCAGGTTGAGCACGGTGACGCGCGTCAGTATGTCGGTGTCGGAGAGCGGCGCGGCGCCAGTATGTGTGTGTGTGTGTCGCACTGACCGGTGTCCAGGTTGAGCACGGTGACGCGCGTCAGTATGTCGGTGTCGGAGAGCGGCGCGGCGCCAGTATGTGTGTGTGTGTCGCACTGACCGGTGTCCAGGTTGAGCACGGTGACGCGCGTCAGTATGTCGGTGTCGGAGAGCGGCGCGGCGCCAGTATGTGTGTGTGTGTGTCGCACTGACCGGTGTCCAGGTTGAGCACGGTGACGCGCGTCAGTATGTCGGTGTCGGAGAGCGGCGCGGCGCCAGTATGTGTGTGTGTGTGTCGCACTGACCGGTGTCCAGGTTGAGCACGGTGACGCGCGTCAGTATGTCGGTGTCGGAGAGCGGCGCGGCGCCAGTATGTGTGTGTGTGTGTCGCACTGACCGGTGTCCAGGTTGAGCACGGTGACGCGCGTCAGTATGTCGGTGTCGGAGAGCGGCGCGGCGCCAGTATGTGTGTGTGTGTGTCGCACTGACCGGTGTCCAGGTTGAGCACGGTGACGCGCGTCAGTATGTCGGTGTCGGAGAGCGGCGCGGCGCCAGTATGTGTGTGTGTGTGTGTGTCGCACTGACCGGTGTCCAGGTTGAGCACGGTGACGCGCGTCAGTATGTCGGTGTCGGAGAGCGGCGCGGCGCCAGTATGTGTGTGTGTGTGTGTCGCACTGACCGGTGTCCAGGTTGAGCACGGTGACGCGCGTCAGTATGTCGGTGTCGGAGAGCGGCGCGGCGCCAGTATGTGTGTGTGTGTGTCGCACTGACCGGTGTCCAGGTTGAGCACGGTGACGCGCGTCAGTATGTCGGTGTCGGAGAGCGGCGCGGCGCCAGTATGTGTGTGTGTGTGTCGCACTGACCGGTGTCCAGGTTGAGCACGGTGACGCGCGTCAGTATGTCGGTGTCGGAGAGCGGCGCGGCGCCAGTATGTGTGTGTGTGTGTGTGTCGCACTGACCGGTGTCCAGGTTGAGCACGGTGACGCGCGTCAGTATGTCGGTGTCGGAGAGCGGCGCGGCGCCAGTATGTGTGTGTGTGTGTGTGTCGCACTGACCGGTGTCCAGGTTGAGCACGGTGACGCGCGTCAGTATGTCGGTGTCGGAGAGCGGCGCGGCGCCAGTATGTGTGTGTGTGTGTCGCACTGACCGGTGTCCAGGTTGAGCACGGTGACGCGCGTCAGTATGTCGGTGTCGGAGAGCGGCGCGGCGCCAGTATGTGTGTGTGTGTGTCGCACTGACCGGTGTCCAGGTTGAGCACGGTGACGCGCGTCAGTATGTCGGTGTCGGAGAGCGGCGCGGCGCCAGTATGTGTGTGTGTGTGTCGCACTGACCGGTGTCCAGGTTGAGCACGGTGACGCGCGTCAGTATGTCGGTGTCGGAGAGCGGCGCGGCGCCAGTATGTGTGTGTGTATGTGTGTCGCACTGACCGGTGTCCAGGTTGAGCACGGTGACGCGCGTCAGTATGTCAGGTGTCGGAGAGCGGCGCGGCGCCAGTATGTGTGTGTGTGTGTGTGTCGCACTGACCGGTGTCCAGGTTGAGCACGGTGACGCGCGTCAGTATGTCGGTGTCGGAGAGCGGCGCGGCGCCAGTATGTGTGTGTGTGTGTCGCACTGACCGGTGTCCAGGTTGAGCACGGTGACGCGCGTCAGTATGTCGGTGTCGGAGAGCGGCGCGGCGCCAGTATGTGTGTGTGTGTGTCGCACTGACCGGTGTCCAGGTTGAGCACGGTGACGCGCGTCAGTATGTCGGTGTCGGAGAGCGGCGCGGCGCCAGTATGTGTGTGTGTGTGTGTGTCGCACTGACCGGTGTCCAGGTTGAGCACGGTGACGCGCGTCAGTATGTCGGTGTCGGAGAGCGGCGCGGCGCCAGTATGTGTGTGTGTGTGTCGCACTGACCGGTGTCCAGGTTGAGCACGGTGACGCGCGTCAGTATGTCGGTGTCGGAGAGCGGCGCGGCGCCAGTATGTGTGTGTGTGTGTCGCACTGACCGGTGTCCAGGTTGAGCACGGTGACGCGCGTCAGTATGTCGGTGTCGGAGAGCGGCGCGGCGCCAGTATGTGTGTGTGTGTGTCGCACTGACCGGTGTCCAGGTTGAGCACGGTGACGCGCGTCAGTATGTCGGTGTCGGAGAGCGGCGCGGCGCCAGTATGTGTGTGTGTGTGTCGCACTGACCGGTGTCCAGGTTGAGCACGGTGACGCGCGTCAGTATGTCGGTGTCGGAGAGCGGCGCGGCGCCAGTATGTGTGTGTGTGTGTCGCACTGACCGGTGTCCAGGTTGAGCACGGTGACGCGCGTCAGTATGTCGGTGTCGGAGAGCGGCGCGGCGCCAGTATGTGTGTGTGTGTGTCGCACTGACCGGTGTCCAGGTTGAGCACGGTGACGCGCGTCAGTATGTCGGTGTCGGAGAGCGGCGCGGCGCCAGTATGTGTGTGTGTGTGTGTGTCGCACTGACCGGTGTCCAGGTTGAGCACGGTGACGCGCGTCAGTATGTCGGTGTCGGAGAGCGGCGCGGCGCCAGTATGTGTGTGTGTGTGTCGCACTGACCGGTGTCCAGGTTGAGCACGGTGACGCGCGTCAGTATGTCGGTGTCGGAGAGCGGCGCGGCGCCAGTATGTGTGTGTGTGTGTCGCACTGACCGGTGTCCAGGTTGAGCACGGTGACGCGCGTCAGTATGTCGGTGTCGGAGAGCGGCGCGGCGCCAGTATGTGTGTGTGTGTGTCGCACTGACCGGTGTCCAGGTTGAGCACGGTGACGCGCGTCAGTATGTCGGTGTCGGAGAGCGGCGCGGCGCCAGTATGTGTGTGTGTGTGTGTGTCGCACTGACCGGTGTCCAGGTTGAGCACGGTGACGCGCGTCAGTATGTCGGTGTCGGAGAGCGGCGCGGCGCCAGTATGTGTGTGTGTGTGTGTGTCGCACTGACCGGTGTCCAGGTTGAGCACGGTGACGCGCGTCAGTATGTCGGTGTCGGAGAGCGGCGCGGCGCCAGTATGTGTGTGTGTGTGTGTCGCACTGACCGGTGTCCAGGTTGAGCACGGTGACGCGCGTCAGTATGTCGGTGTCGGAGAGCGGCGCGGCGCCAGTATGTGTGTGTGTGTGTCGCACTGACCGGTGTCCAGGTTGAGCACGGTGACGCGCGTCAGTATGTCGGTGTCGGAGAGCGGCGCGGCGCCAGTATGTGTGTGTGTGTGTCGCACTGACCGGTGTCCAGGTTGAGCACGGTGACGCGCGTCAGTATGTCGGTGTCGGAGAGCGGCGCGGCGCCAGTATGTGTGTGTGTATGTGTGTCGCACTGACCGGTGTCCAGGTTGAGCACGGTGACGCGCGTCAGTATGCCAGTGTCGGAGAGCGGCGCGGCGCCAGTATGTGTGTGTGTGTGTGTGTGTCGCACTGACCGGTGTCCAGGTTGAGCACGGTGACGCGCGTCAGTATGTCGGTGTCGGAGAGCGGCGCGGCGCCAGTATGTGTGTGTGTGTGTCGCACTGACCGGTGTCCAGGTTGAGCACGGTGACGCGCGTCAGTATGTCGGTGTCGGAGAGCGGCGCGGCGCCAGTATGTGTGTGTGTGTGTCGCACTGACCGGTGTCCAGGTTGAGCACGGTGACGCGCGTCAGTATGTCGGTGTCGGAGAGCGGCGCGGCGCCAGTATGTGTGTGTGTGTGTCGCACTGACCGGTGTCCAGGTTGAGCACGGTGACGCGCGTCAGTATGTCGGTGTCGGAGAGCGGCGCGGCGCCAGTATGTGTGTGTGTGTGTCGCACTGACCGGTGTCCAGGTTGAGCACGGTGACGCGCGTCAGTATGTCGGTGTCGGAGAGCGGCGCGGCGCCAGTATGTGTGTGTGTGTGTGTCGCACTGACCGGTGTCCAGGTTGAGCACGGTGACGCGCGTCAGTATGTCGGTGTCGGAGAGCGGCGCGGCGCCAGTATGTGTGTGTGTGTGTCGCACTGACCGGTGTCCAGGTTGAGCACGGTGACGCGCGTCAGTATGTCGGTGTCGGAGAGCGGCGCGGCGCCAGTATGTGTGTGTGTGTGTCGCACTGACCGGTGTCCAGGTTGAGCACGGTGACGCGCGTCAGTATGTCGGTGTCGGAGAGCGGCGCGGCGCCAGTATGTGTGTGTGTGTGTCGCACTGACCGGTGTCCAGGTTGAGCACGGTGACGCGCGTCAGTATGTCGGTGTCGGAGAGCGGCGCGGCGCCAGTATGTGTGTGTGTGTGTCGCACTGACCGGTGTCCAGGTTGAGCACGGTGACGCGCGTCAGTATGTCGGTGTCGGAGAGCGGCGCGGCGCCAGTATGTGTGTGTGTGTGTCGCACTGACCGGTGTCCAGGTTGAGCACGGTGACGCGCGTCAGTATGTCGGTGTCGGAGAGCGGCGCGGCGCCAGTATGTGTGTGTGTGTGTCGCACTGACCGGTGTCCAGGTTGAGCACGGTGACGCGCGTCAGTATGTCGGTGTCGGAGAGCGGCGCGGCGCCAGTATGGTGTGTGTGTGTGTGTGTGTGTCGCACTGACCGGTGTCCAGGTTGAGCACGGTGACGCGCGTCAGTATGTCGGTGTCGGAGAGCGGCGCGGCGCCAGTATGTGTGTGTGTGTGTCGCACTGACCGGTGTCCAGGTTGAGCACGGTGACGCGCGTCAGTATGTCGGTGTCGGAGAGCGGCGCGGCGCGGGCCGGGGAGTCCCCGGCGGAGCGGCGCCGCGCCCGCCGCGCCGACCCGCCGCCGCCGCACCCGTCTGCGCCGCGACTGCACACATACACGCATCACAATGTTCATATTATATATTAGTGAACCAAACCAATAGTAGAGGAGCCCAAAAGGGGATTTTTGCATTTACGCGAACACGTCAGATTAACATAGAGGATGTACCTAACACACTGTTGAAGTTCACCAAATAAAACCCCTATATATAGCAGGTAAAAAAAAACAAAATTCCGATATCTTCAGCGGGCGCGCGGTACCTGGTGGTGGACCTAGGCTGGCGGTGCCGGTGGCGGGCGCGCGGTACCTGGTGGTGGACCCTAGGCTGGCGGTGCCGGTGGCGGGCGCGCGGTACCTGGTGGTGGACCCTAGGCTGGCGGTGCCGGTGGCGGGCGCGCGGTACCTGGTGGTGGACCCTAGGCTGGCGGTGCCGGTGGCGGGCGCGCGGTACCTGGTGGTGGACCCTAGGCTGGCGGTGCCGGTGGCGGGCGCGCGGTACCTGGTGGTGGACCCTAGGCTGGCGGTGCCGGTGGCGGGCGCGCGGTACCTGGTGGTGGACCCTAGGCTGGCGGTGCCGGTGGCGGGCGCGCGGTACCTGGTGGTGGACCCTAGGCTGGCGGTGCCGATGGCGGGCGCGCGGTACCTGGTGGTGGACCCTAGGCTGGCGGTGCCGATGGCGGGCGCGCGGTACCTGGTGGTGGACCCTAGGCTGGCGGTGCCGGTGGCGGGCGCGCGGTACCTGGTGGTGGACCCTAGGCTGGCGGTGCCGGTGGCGGGCGCGCGGTACCTGGTGGTGGACCCTAGGCTGGCGGTGCCGGTGGCGGGCGCGCGGTACCTGGTGGTGGACCCTAGGCTGGCGGTGCCGATGGCGGGCGCGCGGTACCTGGTGGTGGACCCTAGGCTGGCGGTGCCGATGGCGGGCGCGCGGTACCTGGTGGTGGACCCTAGGCTGGCGGTGCCGGTGGCGGGCGCGCGGTACCTGGTGGTGGACCCTAGGCTGGCGGTGCCGATGGCGGGCGCGCGGTACCTGGTGGTGGACCCTAGGCTGGCGGTGCCGGTGGCGGGCGCGCGGTACCTGGTGGTGGACCCTAGGCTGGCGGTGCCGGTGGCGGGCGCGCGGTACCTGGTGGTGGACCCTAGGTGGCGGTGCCGATGGCGGGCGCGCGGTACCTGGTGGTGGACCCTAGGCTGGCGGTGCCGATGGCGGGCGCGCGGTACCTGGTGGTGGACCCTAGGCTGGCGGTGCCGGTGGCGGGCGCGCGGTACCTGGTGGTGGACCCTAGGCTGGCGGTGCCGGTGGCGGGCGCGCGGTACCTGGTGGTGGACCCTAGGTGGCGGTGCCGATGGCGGGCGCGCGGTACCTGGTGGTGGACCCTAGGCTGGCGGTGCCGATGGCGGGCGCGCGGTACCTGGTGGTGGACCCTAGGCTGGCGGTGCCGGTGGCGGGCGCGCGGTACCTGGTGGTGGACCCTAGGCTGGCGGTGCCGATGGCGGGCGCGCGGTACCTGGTGGTGGACCCTAGGCTGGCGGTGCCGGTGGCGGGCGCGCGGTACCTGGTGGTGGACCCTAGGCTGGCGGTGCCGGTGGCGGGCGCGCGGTACCTGGTGGTGGACCCTAGGCTGGCGGTGCCGATGGCGGGCGCGCGGTACCTGGTGGTGGACCCTAGGCTGGCGGTGCCGGTGGCGGGCGCGCGGTACCTGGTGGTGGACCCTAGGCTGGCGGTGCCGGTGGCGGGCGCGCGGTACCTGGTGGTGGACCCTAGGCTGGCGGTGCCGGTGGCGGGCGCGCGGTACCTGGTGGTGGACCCTAGGCTGGCGGTGCCGATGGCGGGCGCGCGGTACCTGGTGGTGGACCCTAGGCTGGCGGTGCCGGTGGCGGGCGCGCGGTACCTGGTGGTGGACCCTAGGCTGGCGGTGCCGGTGGCGGGCGCGCGGTACCTGGTGGTGGACCCTAGGCTGGCGGTGCCGATGGCGGGCGCGCGGTACCTGGTGGTGGACCCTAGGCTGGCGGTGCCGGTGGCGGGCGCGCGGTACCTGGTGGTGGACCCTAGGCTGGCGGTGCCGGTGGCGGGCGCGCGGTACCTGGTGGTGGACCCTAGGCTGGCGGTGCCGGTGGCGGGCGCGCGGTACCTGGTGGTGGACCCTAGGCTGGCGGTGCCGGTGGCGGGCGCGCGGTACCTGGTGGTGGACCCTAGGCTGGCGGTGCCGGTGGCGGGCGCGCGGTACCTGGTGGTGGACCCTAGGCTGGCGGTGCCGGTGGCGGGCGCGCGGTACCTGGTGGTGGACCCTAGGCTGGCGGTGCCGGTGGCGGGCGCGCGGTACCTGGTGGTGGACCCTAGGCTGGCGGTGCCGGTGGCGGGCGCGCGGTACCTGGTGGTGGACCCTAGGCTGGCGGTGCCGGTGGCGGGCGCGCGGTACCTGGTGGTGGACCCTAGGCTGGCGGTGCCGGTGGCGGGCGCGCGGTACCTGGTGGTGGACCCTAGGCTGGCGGTGCCGGTGGCGGGCGCGCGGTACCTGGTGGTGGACCCTAGGCTGGCGGTGCCGGTGGCGGGCGCGCGGCCCTCGCTGTGTGTGCGGGAGCCGCTGCCGCGGGCCCGCTCCTCGTCCTGCGGCCGCACCACGTACTCGCCTGAAAATCACCAACATCGCATTATTTGAAATACCCATTTTTAAACAAATAATTTAATCTTAAAAATGACTGGACTTCTCTATTGCAAACGGAACAATAACGACTTTCAAGATAGCGTTGTAAGGGTTCCTGCAACACTCATCATGGAATTTAAAGAAAATACACTCTAATCTAATACAAATGGTATTACTTGATCTTGATACTACAATCTTGAAACGACAAAGCTGACTTTGCTTTTTGACACAGACATGTCATTTATCCGGGCTATAAATTAGAACATGCTTTTCTATCGCGAGATGGAATTTACGCCCACGTTAGAGATGTGTGTTCTCGACGCTTTAGCAATCTTGAAGGTAGGACCTTTCCATCCTCTAGTTAAACAAGGACACATGCTCACATATATTAGTAGACACTAATATGCGAGCGTGTATTAATATACAAACTTCATAGCTGTGCCACCAAAACTGACCAAACTGACTAATTGGGCATGTTCAAATGTAAATAAAAGTGCTGCATCAGACAGCTTATCCACAAAGATCGTGATACTTAGCAATTTCAATGTCTTGCATCAGACAGCTTATCCACAAAGATCGTGATACTTAGCAATTTCAATGTCTATCACACCTTGACTTGGTTCACGCACCACCAATCATACAGGAAAATCTGTTCACAATTTCGCCTTAGCTACCATATGTCATCAATGATTTGCTTTCTGTAGATACTTTAACCTCAAATTAACACATCAGAAAAAAATACTGAAGCTATTGCGATAGGAATACCCATACAATATGATGAACTCTACCATCTTGTACACACAATGGCTATAACATGTTTGAACAATAGTCTTATGAAATCTGCCTTGAAGAAGTTAGATCGAAAGAGGCCCTCATAAACCAGTCTACTTGTGTCTAACTTCATGTCCTTTGATCAACGCCTTAGAATGGTATTGATTATATCTAGTCTAAAATATTAACCCAAGAATACACAAGTTTGCGGGTATACCTCTTAAGACATTTTTTTTGTCGCATCTCCTCGTTTGGAGAGTACTTCCTAATCTGCCTCTTATTGACTGAATTCTTAGTATCAGTCTACCGAGCAATGTTCATTTTCATGGTCATTTGGAATCTAAGGCTAAATTTGCGTCGTTAGTGTTCTAAACAGAGCTCTATTAATCTTAAATTATGCCTTGCATTAGAGTCATCGTTTATCATACTCATCATAAGGTAAGGGGCCTCAATTTGCCTCTTGACCGTATACAGCGTATAGTTACTCGAATCGTCAATGACCCGAATCTATGTACTCTACTTTGTTCAGCATTGCGAAGAGATGTTGAAATTTTTGGATATTCTACAACATGAAAACCGTAACCGTTTTGACTTCTAGAAATCTACTGTACGACTATTCTTAATTGTCCTTGCATTACTACTCCGTGTAATACTAGAACGAATTGTCAATATGTTTCAAAATTGATACGTATTAGGGACCTTTAAGGGCTTACTTATTTCTCAAAGTCAGGCAAAGATCCTAAAAGAGCACTGAGATTATCAGGTACTATTAGATAGGGATCCTGCACATTTGGCCCTATTCTGTTTAAAAACGAGCAGTAGTCGCATAATATGATGTGTAACATCTGATATCTACATGATAAATTATTACAATATGATGGCCAACTCTAGCACCGCGCGCGCTCATTGATCAATTCAAACTTTCCGACTTTCAGTCACACACTTCTATCGCATTTCATAAAATCACTTCTACAAAGCGAGAGCAAATATGTTTCACATCAAAAATTCTAAATGCAAATTTATAAAGCCTCATTTATACATTTAGCGTCTGTCTTACGTAGTTTAATACAGTTAAAAGACAGATTGGAGTCACCGTATCTGGACGAGTCGTCAATGAGTTTTACCTCCTGGTAGTCTAGTGGTAGAAAATAGTCCTCACTAAAGAATTGTTTATCTGTATTATGCCAGACACCTCGTATGACCGCGTGCGAAGGTCACTTGTGGAACTAATCTGGTAACAGTTACCGCCTGGCCACGAGAAATTCGCGCCCGCGATTTTTTGTGCGACGCGAACGGCGAAGCGACTAGCGTTTAAAACAAATGTATGAGAAAGTACTAAGCATGCCACGAGGCATGGCGACCGGCGGGGCGACGGACGAATTTTGCCGAACGTATCGCGCGCGCTGCGGGGGACGCGGCGAGCGAGTAAAACAAATGTACGAATCAGTACTTGCGCATGCCACGTACTAGAGTGGCGGACTCGGGCAAATAGTCTAGGGATCAGATTGGTTTAATTGTGGTTGCCGAGAAATACCCTATGAACATTGTAACTTTAATTTTTAAATAACCACTTGGCGAATAATTAGGAAGTACGGTCACCACGTCATAAATATTAACAAAGTCCAGAGATACAATTTTTATTTCTTCCCAATGTTGAATAGTCATAAGAATATAATTATAGTAGTGTTGCCAAAAAATCGATAGTTTTAATCTAGAAACACCATAATATCGATTGTAACGGCAATAGTATTAATAGTATCAGTTATTGAAGATAAAAAACTTTATCTTCAAAGATTGATACTATATCGATACTTTCGACAGTTTTTTTAGTCATACTATCAATGTTATCGATTGTATTGCTGTTTAATGATAGTATTTTATTTAGAAGATGAAACCCTATCGATAATGGACTGTCAAGCGGCAACACCATAAACCAAAGGTTTCGAAACACATTCCAAAAATGTATGTCTATATACTATATGAAATTCAAAGTCTTTACTATACCCCGATTCTTATTTAAATCATGTACTACACATTGTCTTCCAAATAGTAAGTGTTGAAGTACAAAGCTACTCCTTTTCAAGCAACATCTAAATAAAGTTGATGCAGACATCTCGCCCTCCGACTATCTGGTCGCGTCGATGTACGCTACTCCTCGTGGCCTATGAATCCGCGCCATGCGAATTTTCGCATCGCCCGCCACGTCACCATTGCCAGTTCTTGTGGCCGGACGGTTAGGCGGTAAAAGTTTACAATGTTTCGCACGTTGGTACTAATACATGTTGACTAGTAAAAGTTTGTATACACTATGTACATGAGGGTGTTCAAAACTCGATGCTTATACCGAATATATAATTTACAAACAAAGATTTGCTGCCGCGGCACATGTAAATCATACGGTGACAATATTTTTTCAACTACACTAATTTCGTTGAGGTTTACTGTGAAGTTAAGTGACATTCTCTTCTCTATATTTTTTTATTAGTTATATCATATGACCGTTAATTATCGTGTCCTTGAATATGTATAGTCTTACCCGTCATAGATATTCACCTCACCCAAAATGTATTCTAGTTCAGAGTATTAAGTACCTACCTGGAAAAGTGATTCACGTGGTATTACCCCACGTTATAACGTACGAATATACTTACAATACGGAATCAAATTAAAATTATTGTCTATAGGCGGCTTTTTGCTATCCAATGCCATAAAATGGATGATTGAACCTATAATATTGGATATTAAAATAATAATAAGAAATATGGTTACTTACCTCTGGCTGCATCTGTGACATCCAGGTCTCGCTGGCAAATAGTTGCCTCTCCACTCGCTTCCGCTAAGTAAAAACAATTGTACATCAATTAGGCACAAGAAAACTAAAAGCGAATGTCAAAAATATTTTTTCAAATAAGCCTTAACAGGTACTTTTGATAAGTTGATATTTTTTTATAATTACAACCAGATCGGAACACGACTTCAGCCGAATTTCCTTTTAATGTTCTTGGGTTTAAGTTTCACCTAATAAAGAATCGCAAAAAATCCATACAACCCAAAGGTATTATATTCTACCATTGATATAAAAAACCCAAGATGCACAGTCTCGAACGAAACTGACACTCAAAAGTGTCCCTAATTTCATTTAAGTAGTTATAGATATGGCAAAAACATATGTCTTTACATATCCAACCTTAAGTGCACGATTTATAGTTGTTTTTACAAAGCAATGTACGAAAAGAAATAAAATTGACAGTGTCGCGACCAACGCGATTCTATTTGAAATGAGCGCATAATTTAATATTGTGCACTCATTTTTGGAGGACGTTTTTGACACACTGATTGTGTATCTTGGGTTTTTTATATCAATGTATTCTACACTCTTTGTCATCGTTGGTGAAACTTCATTTTCATTCAATGTTTCATATTGTCACGAATAATCTAGAAACGTGTAGAGTTGGAACCCTGGAGAGATCTAGAAATAAAAGAAAGAGATAGCTACTCCTATTGACAAACAAATAGTTGATCTAAGTTATGCCATAATGAACTTTGTGGTATATGGCATAAGATTGAAAGTAGCGTGTACTAGGATTTATGAATCATAACTTGGTTACAATAAGAAGTGATAAGAAGTGATTCATTGTTTCCCGATACATTTAGATCTTTCTGGATCCAGGTAGAACTTTACCCTGGGTATAAATAGAGATGTGTTGACAAATACAGGGCAGTTTTTATCAAGCGATCGAGAGCGATACTTGAAGTGACCCGTGCGAAGCGAGAAGTGTTCTATTGCGTAGTCGGTTAAGTTCAGTGATAGTACAGTGAGTGACTATTGTTAATCAGAGTATTTGAGTATTTTATTACTATTTATTTTATTTTATTTTGTGTATCTGTATTATAAATACACGGATTTAATATAAGTGATGTTTTCTTACAATAACGAACCCGAAGTACGTAACAATATTAAAACACTTGTACTGTTTCACAATAAATTATTACATATATCAACCAACCGGTTTCGCTTCTAACAACATGTTGTAAATATTAATTACCACCACCACTTTACCTATTCCTGCCGCAATAGCGTCAGTGCTTGTCGCTGTCGTGTTCCGGTTTGGAGGGTATGGTACCCGGTAAACTTATGCATGTGGAAGACCTCGCCACAAGATAGCAACGCACCATTAACATCTTTGGTGTCTATAGGCGATGGTTGACTCTTTTCATCAGGAGACCCATCTGCTTGTTTGCTATCTTATAATATAAAAAAAATATACGAGTACGAGTACACATATTCAGATCCAAACATTAGTCATTATTCACTCACCATATTTAGAATGTGACAATTCCAGGGAGTCTTGGAACTCCCGCGTCAAAGATTCAATGGTACTGGCGGGGCTCGGTAATGCCATATTCTGGTTCAACGAGCTACCTACAGGCTGCAACAGTTAGTTTTAGAAATCAAACGGTGTTGGAGATAAAATGTCTGCCCTGAACACTGGCTGAACAGCACATTTGGAAACTTATCAGAGATAGTCAACGCTAAAATTCTACGATTAAGCACTACGAGGATGATTTAAGCTAAGCAGGGATGTCACGAATATTCGCATCCGCATCCGCAAATGCGGAATATTCGCATCAATTCAGACATCTGCATTCACATCCGCATCAATCAATGCGGAGTTTTTACGGATGTAGATTCAAATTATAAGGCTATGCTATATTGCTATTTATTAAATATGTTTCACCAATTTTCAAGTTTAATTACTAAACAAAGATTTCTATTATGCAACTCGAAGCTTAAAAACCTGTTGTGTCATAAGTAAAACTAAAAACTTGTGTAGTTTTGTTTTAGAAATAGGATTAAATAAATAAAACATTTAAGTTTAAATTGACTTCCAGTTATGTATGCACCTAACATTTTAATAATTATCCCTTTAAAATTCGCATCAAATCCGCATCCGCTGATGTGAACTTTTAATAATCCGCATTCGCATCTGCATCCGCGGATGTAAAAATTCTTGCATCCGTAACAACCCTGCTCTATAGTTTTGATAGAGAGAGCTTCATTGTCGTAAAGCGGTCAGGCTTACAGTTTTTTATTGGATCTATTTAGGAGATTGTGAACAGGAACGTTAACACCATTCCGATATTGCCACTCATCAAACGCGACACAAGCATGGCAGAATACCATCCATAGTTAGTTAACACCCCCTAACTTGCAACAAGCAAGCAAGATCTGGCAACCTATGTCTTGGAAAATTCGGAACTTATTTAGAGCGAATTGCCGACCAGTAATTTAAGTCTAGGACTTTATGTATTTGGATATTTAAGCCAGAAACATTGGTGTGTTGAGAAGAAACCCATATAATACATCTATAAACAAAAGCATACCTCGACAAGTAGCGTTTCTAACTGCGGTTTATCCAAACGGCGTATATATCGAAGCTCGTCAGTGTCTGTGGTGCATATGCTTAGATTGTCGCCATCTGTCGTCGATAGAGATTGCGAGCCGTGCAACTTATCTACGGGACAAACATAAAATAAAATTATCACTTCTTTCATTCATATGAAAATATATATTATTGATTTTCTGTCAGTAGTTAAGGAGACTTAATAAACTGTTGGGAAAAACTAGGATTTTTATTAAATGTACATTAAGGATAAAACTTAGGGCAAACGGGTATTTATTATATTTATATTTATTCTTCCCTTCTATTTCAAACTCCATTAACCCCAAATACCGATAACATTATTGAAAAAAGATTGTAAGTCGGATGATCCTGCAGGCCATTCCTAAATTTTACCGCTAAATTGAAGTATTTTAAGCTCAAAGTAGCAACAACTATACCTGAACATACATTTTTGCATTCGAATTATTACCAATGAAATAATTTTGCTCATGCTTTATAATTATTTGCATAAAATAATCCACTTTTAATATAAGAATAATTAGTAAGGTAAATAACCTCGCGCCGTATTTATGTGATGTAACCACCAACGCACTGGCTCTGACGCACACCCACAGATGTGGCGCAAAGTTATTTCCCTTACTACTCACTCTTACGTTAAAAATGCATTATTTTATGCAAAAAGACGCTAAGTGTTACGGAGACAAAATATATTTTATTCGTAAATATTAAAAAGTTTTGTTTCCTTGAATTAAAGTCTTTTTAGGGATCTTTGGTTAGACGTACTGAACGCTGTATTATATGAAAATATCTGGTTGACCGAGCTTTGCTCAGTTTTTCACATATTTTTGAAACCGATCTTTTCTTGAACCTTGAAACTTGATAAATCGATTCCTATAGAATATATTAAAAAAAATTCTGTGCCTGGTTGACCGAGCTTTGCTCAGTTTTTCACATACCCATATCTTGGGAACCGAGTTTTTCTTGGACCAAGAACCTTGATAAATCGATTCCTTGACCCGAGAAACCTCTAATTTGTGACTTTCATGAAAATTGTTGGGAGCCAATTTTGAGATTCCAATTATATGTATATATATACAAGAATAACTCGTTTAACGGTATATATATATTCACCTATTTTGAAAGGAATTTATATTTGAAATATCATTTAAAATTAATTATTTTGATTGGCGAAAATTTATCTATATCTGCTAAATAATAGCATATACATATATGATTGAACTAGGCGACCAAACAATGTCTTTGTGGATCAGGCATGGTTTTTTACAAATTGTATAGAAAATATCTTCCTTATTAATTACACATACTTTCCTTATTAAGTACACTTCATGTCGATTAAACGCTTATTCAGAAATCAGAAATCAGAAGAACTTTATTCAATAAAACTTTTTCCGAAACATACTCCGAACTTATTTTCCGAAACATTGTCAAAAAACTATAAAAATATTAATTTTTTTTTTTGTTTGTTATGAATGAATCGTTCATGACCTGACGAGGTCATGATTTTCGATATTGTTATACATATGTGCGACTAATTTTTGAGCCAATAAAATTGCAGTTATAACTTCCTGGAAGTAAATGCGATTTCTTCTCGACTAAAATACAGTGATCTGTGAAGTTGAATATTGTAATAGTAGAGGAGCCCAAGAGGGATTTTTTGCATTTACTCGAGCGCGTCAGATTAACATAGGGGGGTAGTCTGGCATACTGTTGAAGTTTTTTTTTTTTTTTTTTTTTTTTCTTTTTGGCATGGGCGTTTACTGTTGAAGTTGTCCACCAATTTAAGCTTTTTATGTAGAGACTGGTAACTAGAGACAGAAAAAATATCAGATAACTTCGGCTTGTGGCAATTGTCAGATTATATTTTTTTCGTTATTCTTACATAATTTCCTATATAATAAAAAGAAATTCAGACGTGCTCGAGAATGTCAAAAGAACATTTTTTTGCAACTTTGTGACCCTCCCACTCCCTTACGCTACACATGAATCGGCAGGTTTTTTACATTTTAGGCGGCACGTAACCGCCCATACCTACCATAATCTGACGCGATTAAGTGTTTTCATGTCACAGTTTTTTTTAAAACATTGTAGATTTTTTCCCCACCATAGACATGAGAAACATTATACAACCTTTTATTTTTCTTATTCTTACATAATTACACACATAATATACCTAATATACAAAATCCAATTCCTACGACGCTCGAGTAACATTTAGCGTGTTGGGCTCCCCTGCTATAATAAGTGCTATAAGTAGTGTGTACTCACTGCGCTTTTTCCTGCGCGGCGGCGCGACGGGCTGCGCGGGCGTGTGGGCGGGCGTGTGTGCGGGCGCGGGCGAGTGCGCGGGCGCGGGCGCGGTGGCGGCGGCGGGCGGCGGCGCGGCGCCGGAGACGGCCACGATGCCGGCGGCGGCGCGGCTGTGCTTCAGGCTGTTGGCCTTCGTGCTGGCGATCACGTCCGGCTCCGCCAGCGCCGCCGCTGACCGCCACACCACAACATCAACATCACACGTATTCTTACTACATTCTGCCCGCGGCTACGCTCGCGTTGAATTGGGGACAGATTAAAAAAACAGTCAAGTGCAAGTTGGACGCGCATACCGAGGGTTTCGTATAAACTTGTATTTTATTTTTTTGTAATGGACTTAAAAATTTACGGTTTCCGCAATTTTTACTTTATCTGTACTATAAAACGTTGCTTAGTACCAAATTTCAAAGTTCCGAGTTCACGGGAAGTACCCTGTAGGTTTTGATTTCCTCGCGAGTTTCAACAATTTGCGGAAAGTTGCGGCATAAACGGTTGTATCTTATGATTGCGTTCGCTTAAAAGTTTGGTTTTTTCACAGCACCATGAGACAGTAAACCTGAGAATTTGATATAAATTTCAGCTTAATATCTCCACGCGTTCCTGAGAAAAAGGGTCTTGACAGACTGACAAACAACAAAGTGATCCTAAAAGGTTCAGTTTTTTTCCGCTTCCGGGTTCCCGTTTCGCTTTCGAAACTCTAAAAATAACGTACGATTTTTTTTATTAGCCACAAATAATCCGCATTCAAATTTTTAGCTTTCTGCCTTGAAAATTGCGAAATACTCCTTACAAACTTCCACCCCCCATTTTACGAAAGTGAAAGGTTAGAAAGAAACAAAAGGTAACCTATGGCACTCTCCATCCCTTAAAGTATCTCCACCTAAAAATCATGTCAATTCGTCGCTCCGTTTTGCCGTGAAAGACGGATAAACAAACACACACATACACTTTCCAATTTATAATAATAGTATGGGTGCGAAAGCGTTACCGTGTGTGTGTGTTCATTACTTAGTTACATTAAAATTAAGTTATTTTCCCCAGTTCGCGCCTCATTTGAAATAAATCATTTGTTCATAAAATGCCAACGTCTGACTATACGAGTTACTACTATCGTAATTATTAGGTGGTAGAATTCTGCATTAGCATTAATGCTTGTCACTGTCGTTTTCTGATTTTGAGAGTGAGGTAACTAGTAAACTTATGCATTACATCCCGCCACACGAATAACAATGCACCATAAACATATTTGGTGTCTATAAGCGTTGGTTATCTCTTTCCATCATGAGAATCATCTGTTTATTTACTATCTTATAATATGCAAAAGTAATGTCGAGGCCAAATCATCTCCCGAAAATTCAAAGATGTTATTGCAATAAAATTTTGTTGTGCTACAGCCCCTGGCTACAAAAAGATGGCCATATTATTCCGTTAACAATGGTATATTTCGCCTCAACTTGCGATGCGCATCGATGCAAAAGTGAAATAAAATTAGTTGCAATACAAAACTGACAAAAACTCAAAGTGATTAGCCACACACATTTCGACAACGCGAATCTTCGCCGATAGCTCGATAATTTAGTCACAGCAAAAGAAAGGTACAGTACCCGGCGATAAATATTGCACATCGACCTTTGGAGACAATCGGCTAATTTCGGCTTCGTAGAGCGTTATCTCTGTCGCACAAAATACAAACAGTCCGGTACCTATTAGGAGCTGTTAAAACAAGTATGATTTGCTTCTTTTGATATTTTTATTATTTGTATAAAATACACTAATTTTTCTATAAGTGATGGCTTTAGGTTGGGGTAAAATAAAATAAAAAAACATTTTTACATTATGTTTACGTATTTAATTATTTTGGAACATTACAGCTTTAGTGTACATAATAAACACCATTATACCTATTGCTAAAATGAGACATTGCAATAAAAATAATAATAATTCTAATTCTCAATTACTTCCATTTCACTATCTGTGCTCTCAAAGAGGTCAATATCACTGTCACTATCAGCCGTATTTATTACTAATCTATCAGTGTAATTGTCTAAACTGTGTTGAATGCTTCTATATTCATTCTCACATTTGATTGCATGATCGCAAACCTTTTTCCACTCTTCAGCGCCGATCATGTTTACTTTTTCAGTCAATAATGTTTTTACTGTAGTTAAGTTCATACCCACATTTCTAGAGGCTACATAGCCTTACTTACGATTTAATGAACTGCCAACAATAAAATCATTAAAAGCTAAGTTATCTGAAGCTATTAATTACAATGGGTCTGAAAAAACATTGAGAAAAATACTTCATGACATGGGATTTCAGTTCACTAAAATGGAAGATAATCGAAAAATTCTAATGGAAAAGCACGACGTTAGTCTCAAACGAATGGAATACCTTGATAAAATACGCAAATTTCGCGAAACAGGAAAAAATATCGTCTACATGGATGAGTCATATATACATGCATCCCACACTAAAGGGAAATCTTGGAGTGACGATAAGAAAAAAGGAGTAAAAAAGCCAATTTCAAAAGGTCAACGTTTGATAATAGTTCATGCGGGAAATGAAAAAGGCTTTGTACCCGGTGCTTTTTTAACGTATAAATCCACGGACACTACAGGTGACTATCACAATGAAATGAATAACGATAACTATGAGAAATGGCTGGTTAACCAATTAATCCCAAATATACCCAGTGATTCTGTTCTAGTTATCGACAACGCACCCTATCACAACAAGTATGTTGAGAGACCCCCCAACTCAAACACCATTAAACGGGAAATGATCAACTGGTTAAACAGACATGAAATTCCAGTTGATCCAAAATTAACAAAAACCCAGATTTACGCTATTATATGTCAGCACAAGGAGAGGTATACAGAGTTTTCTGTGGACAAAATACTTGCCGAACATGGGCACACTGTGTTGCGATTGCCACCATATCATCCGGATTTTAATCCAATTGAAAATATATGGTCTCAACTGAAAGGCTATGTAGCCTCTAGAAATGTGGGTATGAACTTAACTACAGTAAAAACATTATTGACTGAAAAAGTAAACATGATCGGCGCTGAAGAGTGGAAAAAGGTTTGCGATCATGCAATCAAATGTGAGAATGAATATAGAAGCATTCAACACAGTTTAGACAATTACACTGATAGATTAGTAATAAATACGGCTGATAGTGACAGTGATATTGACCTCTTTGAGAGCACAGATAGTGAAATGGAAGTAATTGAGAATTAGAATTATTATTATTTTTATTGCAATGTCTCATTTTAGCAATAGGTATAATGGTGTTTATTATGTACACTAAAGCTGTAATGTTCCAAAATAATTAAATACGTAAACATAATGTAAAAATGTTTTTTTATTTTATTTTACCCCAACCTAAAGCCATCACTTATAGAAAAATTAGTGTATTTTATACAAAGAATAAAAATATCAAAAGAAGCAAATCATACTTGTTTTAACAGCTCCTAATAGGTACCGGACTGTTTGTATTTTGTGCGACAGAGATAACGCTCTACGAAGCCGAAATTAGCCGATTGTCTCTTTCCAAAGGTCGATGTGCAATATTTATCGCCGGGTACTGTATGTATTTATCAAAATACCTTTATTTACTGCTTGCTATTTTAATTCATTTCGCTGTCTGCTAGTAAAAAAAGACATTTATTAAAATAATCTAATTTGGTGCTTACCATTTTGATTCCTTTCTACAGTCTGATCATCAGATATGGTGGACGGTTCCCTCGACGACGCCGACGGTGCTGGTACCGTATCTCGAATGTTCGCTACACATACGTAAATGCAATATATATATATATATATATATATATATATATATATATATATTCATAGCCTAAGCCTAAGCTACAAAGTATCTTCACGCCCGTATCCCCGACGAAAGGGTAGGCAAAGGTACAACAAGTGCACCCACGATTAGCCGAAGATACTTGGTCCCACAATGTGATAGGTGGCAAGCCTATCGCCAACCGGGCACTTTCCAATCCCGGGCAATGTTGTTTTTATCAGAAAACTGAAAAAACACATTTTTGAATTGCCCGACCCAGGAATCGAACCCGGGACCTCATGTGGTCAACTCCGACACCGGACCCCTAGACCACAGAGGCGATAATAGCCTAAGCTACAGTTTATAATAAAATCTATTTTGTTAAGTATTGTAAATTTTGTTATATAAATAAATAGCTTATATTTTTGATCATGCACAAATCATCAGTTAGGCAAGTCGTTTGCATGTTGTATATGTTAACAATATAATGTATATCCAAAATTAACCACAAGCCTAAACTTCAGTTTATATGTATTTTATGTTAGGCATTGTGGATTTTGTTGTATTGGGAACGTGCACGGCGGTGGCGACGCGTAGCGTTGGCAACTTTTACGGAGACTGTCAAATAATAAAATGTAATCATTGTTAGGTTTTTGCAATCAAAAACCAAACCAACGATTAAAATGGCATTTTTTGGCTTTTATTTAAGTGCAATTTGTTGAATAGTATATGTGTAAAATGGATATAATCATAAAAACCGGGTTTGAAAGTATTACACATAATATTAGTTTCCAATCACAAACTGTGATAAAAGGCGATAAACTATTATTAGCCCAGCATGTAAGAAATGTTGAAGAACTGCGACGTAACGGCAAGAGTTACTTAATACAAGCCCAAGTAGTTCATCAGACATCTGTGACACTAACATCCTGCAAAACCAGTTTAAACGTAAGCAATTTTTATGTGATTTCTTTGCTTTTATTTATACTGAAATACTTCTATTTTGACAGCCAGTCATCACGGGACAAATAACACGGGACAAATAACACTTACTGATCTAACCCCACAGTAAGCAAATTATTTGCTTGTGTTATGGGTGTTAGTCAGCGATAGTTATACATAGAAATACATATATAAATACTAGAATATATTTAATAAACACCCAAACCCGGAAATACAAGTATTTATGCTCATCACACAAATGCTTGTCCCCGTCGGGGATCGAACCCGAGCCCCGTTGATTGCGTAGTCAGGGTCGCTAACGACTCGACCATCCGAATCAACTTTCAATTTTTGCCACGTTGCCACAGTGGGTGTACAATTTTTGTACACCCACCACCCAGTCACACATATCAAATAAATAAATTATACTTTTGACTACTGCATAACTCATCAATTAAACAAGGGACTTTGTTACGAGGTATAAAAAAATCACTTACGATGAGATTCGGCAGCACCACTAAGTATCCTCCCAATTCTGCCAAGTGACGTTACACTTTGTAAACTCATTGTATCATGAGAGATTATCCTGAAAAAAATATTTTTTGTTACAAAATCTGATTGTTAGAATCTATTACTCCACTTCCTTTACATATATGTTAGTAGCCAAAATGTAAAAATTGAATCATTACTGGCCGTTTTTCGGTCATAGGCTGGCTAAGCTATTTATGGGTTAATTCATATACTTACATATTTTTAATATATTTTATATATTTTACGAATACGCTTAATAAGGTGTTATTATCATTTTCTTAATGTATGGGAAATTCATGCAGAAACATTTGTTTAAAAAAATACACACTTGAAAGGATGTTCAGTAGGTGCTACTGTTGGCATGGCTGAATCTGGCTCATCGTCTTCCTCCGTCTGCATACATCTTCGTAACTCTTGAAACCTTTTTCGGCCTTGTACTACCTGTAATTAATATCTCTCATATTTTTATCAATCTTGTATTGGCGTTCGGTGTTTGCCTGCTGTCTGTCAGATTTTAGATTGAGATAGAACCCCGATTGGGTTTAATTAAAATTAAAATAATAATAATATTTTTGGACAAATTACACAAATTGATCTAACCCCAAAATAAGCAAACTGTTTGCCTGTGTATAAATACTAATATACATAATAAACAACCTAACCCAGAAATATAAACATCTATGCTCATCACAAAAATGTTTGTTCCTGCTGAGAATTGAACCCGAGCCCCATCGATTCGTCGTACGTAAGTTCGCTAACCACTCGATCAACGGGGCGGTAAATTATTGCCAAGAAAATATAGTTCTCCTGATGGAAAGAGATAACTATCCGATATAACAGTAGACTTTATGTCTACTAAATATACTACTACTAATGGTACGTTGAGATCCATGTGATGAAGTTGAAATGCATCATGCATGAGTTAACTGGCTACCTTGCTCTCCAAACCGGAATAAACAGTGTAAATCACCAACACAATTGCAGCAGGTATAATATAGTTAGGTAAGGTGGTAGTACTAAAATCCGGTCGAGACTTGGCAGAACTATACTACAAAGTTAGTGATACGTATCTTCTCTTGTCTTTAACAAGATGCCTATCACTAAGGCAGTTCTATTCTATAAAATGGAGCCTAAATGAATGATTAAGGTATTTAAGCTAAAAAGAGTAAAAACTGTAAACATAGATTTTTTTCAGTTCAAACATCTATTTTGTTAAAAATTGCAATATTATTATATTTAATAGACTATCAATGTTAATATTAGTAAAGTTATTTGATTAAACCACCCATCTCAAATTGAGTGTCACTAGATTGTAAAACCAATCGATTTGTACAAATAATCCGATACTACTTTATCAAATAGGAAATAGTGCTTCAGTCATTTTGTCTAAAAGAGATGATAATTACATTAAAAAGCACTTTTACTGCCTATGATGTGCAAAATCTATCTGTTCGTTTAGTAAATGAACTCGTTATTTTCACAATTGTGTTTTATTAATTTGGTTTTATCTATAAACACAAGTTTGTAGATAAAAGCCAAATATACAAGAATACTAGAAAAAAAAACAAATACGCATGTTTAGGTATGTTATATGCGTTATTATAATCGACACCAATGCGAATCGATTATATGGTAAAATCGAGTAAATACTACAATTATCGTGGCACAGACCTATGCCGCAATAGGACTTCAAAAGTGAATAATTAACGTTGATCACTTTTTATCTTATATTAAGTTTAAATTCCAGTTCTTAAAATAGTACCATCGTGTTTTAAAAATATAATAATGATTTTTGGTATAGTTTTTAAAAAAACACATGGTCATCACATAGCCTGTAATGGACAATACCCTTTCAACAGAAATTTATTTACATTTTTTATTTTTACCAAACATTCGGCAGAAGTTCGAATTCGGTTCAAAACACATTCGGCCCTACTCTACTAATAATAGAAAAATGGTATTTAATACATTGAAAGAAAGTTTTATTATAATGCATTATCTAGTTAAAGATTTTTAACATTGTTGGTACATAATTAAAATATATAACTAAAAATTTCAAAAACTAAAATGTTGACTAGCTAATTTTATGATATCGGCCTTTCGTGACGGTGTGCCTTTTCTTAAAAATTAGCTCTCATAATTTTTCTTTAACGTGACAAAAGAAGTATAACTTCAAAAATAGAACTCTCAATTTGGTAACCAAAATTTGCAATTTTGTATTTTTTGAAATTTAATATAATTATCTTAAGAACTGAACAACATATAACATTTCAAATTGGTTCATCCATTCAGTAGTTACATACAGAGAACATAGATATATACATTTATAACTTACACACATCATACTTACATACTACAAGGCAAATATGTTACTTACCCTTCCTTTTAGACTTATCTATACTCGCGATAAAAATCTACACCATCAGTTCTACTTTTTGTATATGCCAACCCTAGCACTTCGCTCATCTGTAGGTATATAATTTCAAAACACGGCAGAGTCAAGTTATTGTGTATTATTCTATTGTGCTACAGGTATAACCAGTGTCATTTTTAAATCGACTTACATCATTCATAACTTTAGGACAGACATTTTTATGGGAAAACCTATCATTGGCAAAAATATTGTAAAACACACTGGAATCCAAAGTAATTTTACAAGTCACACATATTTTTAGTAGCATGAGACAAAGAGTTTAATTAATAATGTTACTTACATTTTTAATAGTAGCTCTATCATCCTGTTGTGCATTATTATCGTTAGGAGTACTTGTATAAGTTGGCTGTACAGTGTCTTCTGATTTATTAGCTGGGGTTTTATCCTTATCCGAATTACTATCTGTTAAACTTATACTTTTACATATTGATGATCTCCTAAAACAATGAATGTATTATTATAAAAACGAAATATATAATAGAAATAATATTTTAAAATTATAAATCATCATTGAAACAAACTAGGTATGTTACAACAGGAAAATTTATTAAATTAACTTTTACTAGTAATTTAAATTACTAATTATAAAATAATTATAATAATTATAAAATTTTATAAGAACAATATGTTAATACTAAGATAATATCAGGATAAACTAATTATTATTTACTTTTTCAAATAATTTACTAGCCCAATTCCGTTAAACATATCAAAACTAATATCAATATTAATACAGTGTAACTATTTGCTATAAACTATAATACCACCTAATAGTTAACAAGTTTTAAGCACAATTTGATGGTTGTTTGTGTATGTAATCACCTGTCGATACCAAGGACGTATTTAGCTAGTAAAACATCTGTTATGAAAAGGCATCTTGCGAAACTAGTTTTAGAAAATGTAGTTTTATAAAAACTTATTTTTACAGTTCACTGGCCTCAAAGTAGTGGGATTTAATAGTAATTCTAGATGTTATAATAGTAGGAATAATTTAATAAAAATCAACCGAAGATTATTACGGGTGATACATACTTCGAACCCTTAACGGGCGTAAGTTCTTCTGCATCATAAAATTCTTCGGAATCACTGCTATCGCCCATATTAGACTTATTTTGTGACAGTAATTAATCGACCGTCTAATAACTAAAAACTTCATCTAAATCATTATCACTTTGATATTTATACTCTTATTTACAAATGAAACTTAAAATCACAAAACATAATCTCAGCCCTTTTCGACAAACAAATGTCAACTGTTAAACAGAACAGATGACAGCGACAGATAACACCAGCTGTAGGGCAGTGACAGTTGACACTTGACAAACTGAAATGTTTAGGTATCAAGCAAGGAACTTATATACGATAACTGGAATTGTACGAAGTATATTTAAAAAATAAAAATGTACTTTACTTCGTTACTAATAAAGTTGACATTTGTTTCTTACTTAACAGAGGGGAAAAACGTTCTGAGCAAGACAACGACAAGAGTGGATGTTGTCCCTTTCTTGCAATTGCCAGTGTAAATAAAACTACCTAATGGTAGATTTTTATATATTCGGTAATCGTTAAATCCCTTTTATTCATACACGTCGATAAATACATTAGCATAAAATGTATTGTAATTAGCATAATGAGTTCTAAAATGTGCTTATTTTAATTATTACGTAATTACTTATGCAATGCAAAAACTGTTTTTCAAATTAGTAGAATTACTTAGTAGCAATTTGCAAACGACGCATGGCCGCACGTATAGATGGCAATTGGCGCTTTATTTAGTAGAAAGAGACACACTCCCATGTTGTGGTACCCTTCGGAACGATTTTGAAGCGCAGGTGAACATTCCGGATAGAATGTAACTTCCTTGGTTTATGCTTATGCATTTTGTTGTTGCCATAATAGAAGTTCAAACACAAAAAAATATAGTAATTTATTATTCGTTTAAAGTTCGGAGCAGTATTAAAATCTATAATATATTAATAGGTTAAGCAAAAACTTTGATCTACTGATTGCGCGAAAGTTGCGCGGACTGAGAAATATATAATGCAAATTTATATACTAGGATCCGAATATAAATTGACCTTCACCCATCTGCAAAGAGTATACCATCTGTTTACCGAATGAAACATTTTTATTATCAAACTAGCTGTTACCCACGACTTCGTCCGCGCGGACTTCGTTTATTCCACACAGCACCTCCCTGCTAGGTGATAGCGTGATAATATTTAGCCTATGTGTTGCCCCGACCTGTTAGTAATATTCATGCAAAATTTGAAGTAAATCCATGCAGTACTTTTTGAGTTTACCCCGGACATACATACAGACAAACATACAAACAGAAAAAAAATCTAAAAACTATATTTTTGGCTTCTATATTGATTGTAGATCACGCCCCAAGTATTCTTTAAAAAAATATTCAATGTACAGTTTTGACTTTCCTACGATTTTATTATATGTATAGATTTCATACATCGACAAATACGTGTTGCATGTATTGCCTATCAAAATATGTTCACGGGTATCCTTAATTAAAAAAAAAATATGAATTAATTCTTTTAGCAAGTTTCACCCACTTGATTACCGATCAAATGTTATTGTAACTAAAAGTTTTAAACGTATAGAATATGTCTCTGAGGAATTGCCTAAATGCCTACGAGTTTTTTACACCTGCTTGCCTGGTAGCCATGAACGTAAACACGTAGGCAATACCTCACAGACCTACCTATTCTATATGTTTAAAACTTTTAGTATCAATAAAATTTGATCGGTATACAAGTGGGAGAACCTTGCTAAAAATTTAATTAATATTTTTTTAAGTTAAGGATAGCTATGAACATATTTTGATAAGCAATACATGCAAGACGTATTTGTCTATGTATGTAAAAATGTTTTATTCGGTAAACAGATGGGTGAAGGTCAATTTATATTCGGATCTTAGACTATAGATAAGCTTATATTTACACGTTATAATACCTATGCATTAGAAATTAATAAAAATACTACACAAACACAGCTATACGTTTGACACTACATATGAAGCGAACACTTCGTATACACTTAGAATAATCAAATATGCATAGAACGTCGGTAGTCGTACTAAAAGTGTAGCCATTTCAAGCAAGTGTCTAAAGGCTTAGTTACTTGAACAATTAGTACAACAGTCACAACAACAGTAGATAAGACATGCACTGTAAAGAGCTCTAGCAATTTTTAATAATAATTATAATAATAATAAGCGTGGAATTTTCCAGGGTCTGGGCCCTTTATGGTTTTGCTTGGCTTTGAACCCCTTAAGTGTTCTACTTAGGGATTCAAAGCTAGGTTATCGGTTTCGTAGAGAGGGTGAAATCATTTCTCATCTCTTGTATATGTAAGATTTTAACCTATTTGCATCCAACAAACCAGACTTGATGTCATTACTCAACCTTACGCAGATGTTTAGTAATATGTATTTCACACTATAAGTTTTGCGTAACTTAAAAAAACAACATGTTATAACCAAAATATTATATTTATTGCTTTTCAAAATAATCTCCTTTACATTTTAAACATTTTTTCATGCGATCGAACCATTTTTACCCGACTGCAGGAGAGTATTGTGTTTACCAGTCTATATATGTATGTATGTACCTATGTATGTTTGTTCCTATGTGGCGTTCTAGAGGCCAAACGCATAAGCGGATTTTGATGATTCTTATGTCAATCGAGACGTCTTGACCTTGCGAGTGTCACTAACGACACGACATTTATAAGAATTCACCATGGAAACCACCAGGCGCCATATTGTCAAAATTAAAAAAATATATTTTGATGAACAATGTCATGTCGGGAAATTTCAAATAATTGTTTAGGATATATAACGATTTAAAGTTAATTATCCTAAATGTAACACGTACTTTATACATACCTATATATCTACTTCAGTATTTCGTTATTAGGTCTTTATTACATAAATTAGTAGTTATCATCATTAGGTCAATATTTTCAACCGACGAAAAAACGTAGTTTGATTGTTGGAATTGGATAACAATTGAGTATGATGAGTGTACTAAATTTCGTAAATTTATGTATATTTGTATGTTTCGCGATTTTTTCGGTAAATAAATACATAAATACATACATATCGAGATAATTATTTTGGATTTAAATAAGGTATAATTTACCTTATGGAATAGTCTAAGTTTCATCAAGCGGTTCAGTTATGTTTATTATCCCGTGTTGGTCTAGGCTTCTTTGAAGATGAGGCCAACTGTTGTTTTGCCAGGCAGGTCGTAAAAGGCGATCTATGGGCTATTTCCGTCACCATCCGTACCAGCGTGACTACTTGGTGTTAGACTTCTGCGACATCTCGCCCGGGTATTTGGTACCACCCCTTACCTATTTCTGCCACAATAGCGTCAATGCTTGTCATTGTCATGTTCCGGTTTAAAGAGTAAGGTAGCCGGTAGACTTATGCATGTGGCATTGCCATCCCGCCACACGGGTACCACCACACAATAAACATTTTTGGTGTCTATAGGTGATGGTTTCTATTTCCATCTTTCCATCACGATAGCCGTCTGCTTACAGCACTCAATCGTCATAATTCATAAACAAATAATACGTCATGTCACTCGTGATTCGTGAAACGATCAACTCGGAACTCGCTAGTGAAACAAATACTTCGCCGAATAATCGCAAAAAATCACTATTCGTGGCATCTCTACCTTAGATACTGAACTATATTTAATGAACATTCAAAACCAGAAATACAAACGTGTGTGCTTTTGAAACAAATGCTTGTCCCTACTGGAAATCGAATCCAAGTTACGATAGTAGCCTTTATATTACTTTAATCTATTCCCAAGCCCTGTTGATGATAAGTAGTTAGGGTCGCTAACCACCTAAGCAACAATGGCGCGTTCAGGGTTTTTTTATATATCATAAGATAACAAACAAGCAGATGGCTCTCCTGATGGAATGAGAAACTATCGCCTATAGGCACCAAAGACATCTCTATCTATCTGTGTGGCGGAATGACAATGTCACATTGTATTATATCTAGAGGCAGCATTATTAATACCTACTTGAAACACAATTTTAAATACTGCTGTCAACTTCGGAGATCTTACCTTCTCTTTTTAAAACAGCTGTATAAAAAGAGACGGAGAGACCTCATAGACAGAGATATAACGTAAATATATGTTTCAAGCATGAAGCTGTATTATATCTGGAGGCAGCACTTCTAATACCTACTTGAAACACAACTTTAAATACTGCTGTCATCTTCTGAGGTCTTACTTACCTCTCTTTCTAACACAGCTGTATAAAAAGAGGGGGAGAGACCTCATAGACAGATATATAACATAAATATGTGTTTCAAGTGATTAATACGAGTGCTAGCTCCACCTATACCTAATACTTCATGATTCCGCCACACAGATACGACAGTGACAAGAATTGACTCTTATGCGGCAGGAATAGGTAAAGCGGTGGTACGAAACACCCGGGAGAGATAATGCAGAACTTTACCACTTAGTAGTCACGATGGTATATAATGATTTGGGACAGCTTGTTCCGCACTAGTCCGAGATATCGCGTCCGTGAGAGGTATCTATGTGTGCTATGCTCGAATATTACTTGTATGTAACATTGACTTCTGTTAGTCTCTAGTGTTCTGTGCTAATAATCAGTAGTTTAGACCATCGCAAGTTATTTAATAATACCCACGATATTCACTCTCTGAATGAAATAACAAGATTGCGTAATTAACCATCTTATAATCCTAATATCAAAGTTAATGTAAGTAATCCTAACTAAAACGTATGAAATAAAAACATTATTGACAGAAAAAACCCGACTGCATTCAGTCTTGAAAAGATTCATTGACTTAAATAAAAACTTAAAAGAAAGGAACAAGCCCAGTAGTTTATAATCACGTAAAATAATAATGAATAACTACACCAGTGGAATAGTTCTATAATCGATGTTCATATAAAACAATTCATGAATTTTAATTCATTACAGAACGATTAACAGTCGGGGCCCATTGTGAATATTTGATAGCAAAAATTGAATGGGCCTCGACTGTTAATCGTTCTGTTAATCGCGACGCGACGCGACGAAATTTCGAAAGCGTTGAGTAGTAACAAAATAAGCGACATCAAAGTGTATAGCATTAATTAAACCTTTTTACTATTATTAAATATGTATTATTTCCCCTAATAGAACCAGCTTGGGTTTAAAAGTATTAAGTGGGTCACGTAGGGGCAGTGTGAAAATTACTGGGCCATATCAAAACAATGTTTGGGAAACACTGATCTAGACTAATAACAAGTAGTTTATTTCGTTTCACATCTGTAAATTATCTTATATAGAAATTTACTGATAAAAACTGTCCATACTAAAGGGGGGTGTTCAGTACTCGATTTTAATACCGAATATGTAAAACAATTAGGTACTTAAATATTGAGCTAATTATTCAATAACATGTTTATACTCATACGGACGCCCACGCATAGATATCAAAACATTTTTCTTCAAATTATCCTTTATAGGCACTATCGAAGCTCATTATTTACAAATAGTGATTTGCCGAACTCGTGACTAGACTCAGTCACCGCGCGGATGATAGCGCCGTTATCATCCATAACGGCGCTATCATCCGCGCGGTGACCGTATTTTCTGAATATTTCTCTACTAATTTTGCTGTATTTGACAACTACATAATAGTTAAGCAATATTTTGATAACGTCATTTTCCTCTCCATTATACACCTGAGTACACCCGAACAAATGTTCCTTAAAGTAATGCTAAAAATCTGGTATTTTTCATTTTGTGTTTTTTTTTTATCTTGTGGGGCTGCCATTATCTAAAGAAAGCAATTTTTTATTTATTTACTTATTTTAGTTTACTTTCTTTCGTACTAAATCAGGGCGGTCGCAAACTAACATCATAATTTTCGACCATAGTAGGTTTACGACCACCTATTTTAGTAAGTTAATTAAACAAGGTTCTATTAAGAAAACATGTGGTCGTAAACTGATGGGATGCATCTTTACGCTTCTACAACATCAGACTCTGAATTATAAAATCAAAAGCTTCATTGAGATCATAATAAGCAAAATATTATATAGTTTTAAGTATCAGAATGCGACCACGCGGTCGCTTTCTAGCGTATTAGACATATACATACTTCAGTTTGGGACCACTGGAGTTAAAAAAAATATAAGCTAAAAAATGATATCACTACAACTTTCCAACAAACATTGTTCTATAATAGAAATAATAACGCTTCTTGTTTGAGTGTAACATTAGTATAAGATAACAAAAGGTAACTTTGTTCGCCGCTTGGCGTGGTATTTTTATTGCAATAAGCGACACATAAACAAACCATTGAGTCATCACCCGAACTCAGGCACTATTTTCTAGATTTGGGTTAAGCAGATAGGTTTAAATTTATGATTTTCTTGAGTATTCAATGAATATTTAATACTTACTGTTCATTGTTTTCTCATGAAAAAATGCTATTATTTTTAATTGAAAAAATCTAGCCCCTCAAGTGGTCGCGTTACCGACGCAGTGAACCTTCAAGAGCCTACTTATATTTAAATGTTATTGTGTGTACTGCTGTTGATGTGTCAAAGAAATAAATAAATAAAATAAATTATTAGTAGTATAATCAAATTACCAAATCACAAATTTTTAGGCTTTAATTAATTTTGGTAACCTACGAGTAGGTAAATAGTTTACTTATTTAAAGGCTTTAATTTGTTCGATAGTGTACTTATTTAATTGCAGCTTTTTACTAATTTTTCATTATTACTCTGCCCTGTGGTCAATTGATTCAGCTCAGGATGTTTTGTTGCCAATATTGCCCGATCCTCAGGTCAGCCAAAAGTGTTATTTGGGTCTTTTTTAGGTTTTACCATAAAAATCGGGAGAAATCCAGATGGCTCTCCTGATAGAAAGAGAAACCATCGCCTATAGATACTAAAGACGTTAATGGTGCGTTGCTATCCGTGTGGCGAAATAGCAGTGTCACATGTATAAGTCTACCGGCTACCTTACACTCCAAACCGAAACACGACAATGATAAACATTGACGCTATTGCAGAATAGGTAATGCAGAGGTATCAAATACCCGGGCGAGTCGTTGCGAAACTCTACCACCTAGTAGTCACATTGGCAGTGACACGTCTAGCCAATCGGTCGCCTTTTACGACCTGCCTGGCAGAACAGCAGTTAGTCTATTCTTCAAAAGAGTCTGAAGTCCGAGCCAACACGGGGGCATACCACACGGCAACGGTTTTGCCGCATCAGCACAAAACAAGTACAGAAGTCAATCTCATATAATATGTACTTTACTTTTCACACCTACGCTCGGGCGGTCGCGCTAGGGCTGTCAACTTTAGCTTATACACAAAAAACTAGTAGTGGCACTCGTATTTGATTTATGGTTGGGAATGAAATATTAAGGATGGAAACGCAAACAAATAATATCTCAAATATTTTAATGTTATTGTTATATCTATTACAAATTTTCTGCTAAAGAAATTCACTGACGCGCGTCCAACGTGACGGGTGTCCGTGAAAGTTGTCCATGTGTGCGTTGCTCGAGAACCCTTTATATGTAGATTGACTTCTGTATCTATTTGTTTTGTGGCATCAGCATACACATGTAGTAAACGGTGTCGCAACAATAATAGTGTTGGTCATGGGCGTACCGAGAGGGAAGGGGGCAGGGGGGTTGTGACAGCTGCCCCCCTCCCTCCCCTGCCCTGGTCTTTGTGTACCTCCCTACTAACTAACTACTGTTGTCGATAAAAATATAATAAGTTTATCTTATTGTGTACTATCTTATATAGTTTTAAAATGTGGCGGTTTCGGTTTCGGAACTGAAACAGAAGCTGAAGTTTCGGTTTCGGCTGAAAATCCGGTTTCCGTCGGTCACTATTTATTATGTGATTTGCCCACCCTTGGACCAGAACCTGGGTATGCCAATGGTGTTGGTCCTTATTAACGCCAAAAGTGTAAATAGTGCGTTGTCACGCGAGTGGCAGGATAATAATGCCACATGCATAAGTTTATTGGCCACTTTACACTCCAAACCCGTGCTCCCAATCAAAATACGACGTAATTTAATATTACACCAGCTGGGTTACCGAATTTTGCTTGGATGATATTTTTTCACGTCAAAACAGATTATCACGGAAATTACACTGGCCTAGATCAATTTTAATAGTGAAAAACTATTTAAATACGAAATTTCGTCAAAATCATTAGAACCGTTTCAGATAAACCAATTACATACAAGTATACAAAAATTGCTTGCTTAAAACTTAGAATAATATATCTATAAACTTTTAAAAAAAAATGTTGACACGACTATGAAGAAGTATTAGCTGTGAACCCAAGCAATGCTCTAAACACAGAGCTACGTGTGGTGTACGTGGCACAATGTGGTGAATTTTTTGTATTTGCTTTGCGATCGATTTTGTCGATTGTATTACCCTAAAGTCAGGTAAGTTTGCCGGCTTTTGAGCAAGGTTTCAGGCTCAAATCCAATCGTGTCAAAATTATTCTTTGTTTAAAAAAGTTTTAAAGTTTTCTCTGGCACGGGAACACAACCATGGCTTTAGAGCTAAGAGTAAGGTCGCTCATTCAAATCCAGTCGTATCAAACTTTTTCTTTGTTTAAAAAGTTTTTAGGTTTTCTCTAGCACGGGATTAAGCAAGTCTGGCTTAAGGGGAATAACTCTCCGGCGGGGTGATCACGTAACTCGCGATGCAAAATTATCGTGATTGTTTAGTTATTGCAAGACACATAACAGCCTTGTACATTAGTGGTAACCGTTGCCGCACGATTAGTTTTGATGCTGTGACATTGCAAAAAATGCATCAAGTGACCAGCAAACAATTGGCGACGTTTTTGATGATTTTTTCATTACGTTTAAGAGTCATCGCTGATCGCTGGCGAATTGCAAACGTTAGAAGATACGCCTACGGGACGCCATGGCAACGTCGTCGGCCACGTATCAAACAATTTTTATTGAATTTTATGAATTGGCTACGTCGCTTAGTGAGTTAAGCGCCAACTATTTTAATATAAACTGTTTGGATACGGTGGCCGGCAACGTCGCCTTGGCATCTCGATGAGTTAGAGACTTTAGAGCAAGGTTTCTAGTTCAAATTCAGGCGTATCAAATTTTTTTTTCTTTCAGAAGTTTTTAAGTTTCCCCTAGCACAGGATTATATATATGTATATAAATTTTATAATATACTTGTAGTGAAAGGAACGTTGCTCCTTTCAGATGTCCCACAGCATCTTCTTTTTTTGGGGAAATGTATTCAATTCGATAGTATAGGATAGTGTACATAAAATTATTGATCACATAAAAGTACAGCTGTCTGATTTTAGTGACAACCCTGATACGAGGCATTTTAAACTGACAATTCAAAAACAATAGTTTATTCTCACAGTCTGTGCTCCCACAAATTGTGTATCTTATTACAATGGGACAAAGTTTATCTTGTTTTCCCCTATTGTCCAAGTCACGGTTGAAGATACCACTAGTAACAAACCGGCCTCATTCATAAAGTAATATGATATGTAACTTCCAGAGTCTGGAGTCTGGACACTGACCTATCAACAAACAGAATTATACGTTATGTCTACCTCGAATAATTTCGTTGTAGTTTTACGACATGAGTGGAAGTTGATCGATAAGAAGACAAAGACGAAGGACTTTCAAATAGGTATAATGTTTTTGGTACCCGACTAGGAGGAAATATGTAGATAATAGATATACATTTCGCGCTTACCTATTTATTATATGCCTACTAGCCGAACCAGCGAATTTCGTATCGCCTTAGAACAGATTTAAAATCAATATGTACCTAAATGTTTGACAGCTAGGAACTGTTTCTATGGGAAAATAAGTATTATTTTTATTCCTCGCAATTTTGCATTTTTTCTCTCCATAAAAACCTCTCTCGGATTTCAAGGAATATTTGGGAAAAATAGCTGAATTGTCTTAGCCGTTCTCGAGTTTTGCGCTTAGCAACATATTTAGCGACTCATTTTTAGGGTTCTGAAGTAAACTCCTTAATCCTTACCCCGCATTTTTACATATTCCCCACATTTACATATTCCGACTCGCTATTCGCCTCGTCACTTGTTGAACCATTCGACGAATCATTCGTCGAGTGCCGTCGCGAATTAGCTGTTCACACATTCGTGGGTAAATCAGTTTGATATTTGTACACGAACTTAGAGGACGTGTGGCATGCGCGCTATAGTCCCCGGGGTCACGGTAATATTATCTATATTCTATACAGTAGGTATTCCAACTTCATACAAACGGAAGAAGCGCGAGCTATAACTAAGCGCTTCGATCTCAGCATTACGTTCGGCATGCAGACACTCGCGACTGCGCCGCTGTGAAAAAACGGCGTATTGGTTTTTTAACAATAATTGCGATTTTTTTTACTAAAAATTAGTTCAACTAGGTACATATTTAATATGACGGGTGTAATTAAATCTACCAATTAAAAAACAACACGCATTTTAATTGAACACTTCCTATTCAATTCACAGAGTATTTTATTTGTTTATATAAAAAAGTATATTTACAATCAGAAAACTAAATGGAAACACAAAGTAGGCGAATGTAATTAAAATGCTGGAGATGGGCAGCTCTATTGCATGTTTACGTAACGCGCGGCTGTATGTATTTAGTTCAAAGATACGGCTTAGTTACAATACTGTGTAGATATATGCGCAATGCTGAGATCGAGGCGCGTACGCATAGCTCGCGCTTCGTCCGTTTGTATGAAATTGGAATACTGTATAGATAATATTACCGAACACGAAACACAACTCCGCCCTTGCGCGGGGGTTTCCCCACGGCACACCTCATACCGCACCTCAGTTGAGACCTGAAATTTCAAGGACTGCGCGTTCAAGGACATTATTCAACTTATTACCCGAAAAACCGCTTCCGACGTGAGCGCGATAGTCGCGAGGCGAAGCACGATTCGAATAGCGAGCGCACTGTTTACACATTCGTGTTGCTATTCGCCTCGCCACTCGGCTCGCTATTCGTGCGAATGTGTAAACGTGACATAGTTACGCTATGTCCCTCCGCCCGTCCACAGTCTAGCTCAGAGATCAATAATACTAGAAAGCTGTAATTTGGATAAAAATACATATTAGTCACGACATCTAAGTGGTAATATACAATATTGTAAAATATTGGAACGAAGTTCCTTACGGCAGGCTTGGTGGGGATAGGGATTTTGCTGCGCGACCGGACTGAAAAAAATGTGATAGTAAAACCGTAAGAAAAATGCGTGAAATAAAAGCGTTAAATGAGACGTGGGCAGGCGCGACAGTCGCGTACACAAGCGAGTAGTGCCGTTTAGCCGAAGGAAGTTCGTTCCTACCTGGTGTCTCGCGACACCACATCATTTTTTGGAACGAAGTTCCTTACGGCAGGCTTGGAGGGGATAGGGATTTTGCTGCGCGACCGAACTGAAAAAAATGTGATAGTAAAACCGTAAGAAAAATGCGTGGAATAAAAGCGTTAAATGAGACGTGCGCAGGCGCGACAGTCGCGTACACAAGCGAGTAGTGCCGTTTAGCCGAAGGAAGTTCGTTCCTACCTGGTGTCCCGCGACACCACATCATTTTTTTTTTTTTAGGGTTAACTCCTCTATCTAATACCTTTAAACGAGCAATTCTTGTATATATATAATTGGAATCTCGGAATCGGCTCCAACGATTTTAATGAAAGTCACAAATTAGGGGTTTTTCGGGTCTAGGAATCGATTTATCAAGGTTCCATGTCCAAAAAAAGCTCGGTTCCCAAGATATGCGTCTGTGAAAAACCGAGCAAGGCTCGGTCAACCAGATATTATTATGTAAAATGGGAATGTTAATTTTTTTCTCGCGTAGTGTGGGATATCGTTGGATAGTTTTTTAAAAATATTATAGGTAGGTATGTGAAAACAATTTTTCCATTAAGAGATTCGTTTGTGAAATATTAAACTTGAAAGTTCTAATTCATGTTAGGGTTGTGGGAAACAATATCTATACAAATAAATAAAACTGGAGTGTCTGTTTGTAATATTAAAATAACCGCTTTTTACCAAATGCATATGGATGTACCTATATACGATACATATACAAAAATAACATTTTTTACAATTTTTGTCTGTCTGGCTGTTTGTTCCGGCTAATGTCTGGAACGGCTAGACCGATTTTGACGGGACTTTCACTGGCAGATAGCTGATGTGATAGGGAGTAACTAAGACTACTTTTTTCGAAATTTTTCGAAAGTCGCGGGCTCAGCTAGTAGGTAATAAAGTTGAAAGGAAAAATATCACGGCTTATAAGGCTTTGCAAGTTTTTGAATAATAGTCGACCACCTTAAAAAATGACCTTACTTGGAGAAGTTTTTATTAGTGGTGAACCTGTGGTGCGGAGATGTTTATCATTGACGTTAAATAGGTTAAAAGTTCATAGTATAAAACATTATAAGTCGTCTTCTTAGTCCGCATTATTGTGATAGGCAACTTCCAAACCCTGCATTGCACGTGGCCTGACACGGGCAGTACCAGTTTATTATTTATTAGCTGCGCCCGCGACTTCGTCCGCGTAAAAAAATTTCGAAAAAAAAAGTAGCTCCTAGCTAAGTTACTCCCTGTCACATCAGCTATCTGCCAGTGAAAGTCTCGTCAAAATCGCTCCAGTTGTTCCAGAGATTAGCCGGAACAAACAGACAGACAAACAAAAATTGTAAAAAATGTTATTTTGTTATATGTACCTACTGTGTATACATCCATATGCATTCAGTAAAAAGCGGTTATTTTAATATTACAAACAGACACTCCAATTTTATTTATTTGAATAGATATAGATCATAAGATAGCAAACAAGATGTAGCTCTCATGTGGGAAAGAGGCTACCGTCGCCTATAAACACCAACATAAACATTACAGTGACAATCATGACGCTGTTGCGGCAAGAATAGGCAAGGCACTGGTACCAAACCTGGGCGAAACGTAGCAGAACTCTACCACCAAATCATCATGATGGTAGTGACTAGTATATACCTACTCTAGCACTTTGGACGAACTCTGTGGATACGTGATACATGCACAACAAGATTGTTGTTTTATTATGTACTTACATCACAATATTTTTTAATTGAGCAAATATTTTTATAAAAGTTTTCAAATATTATAAACTAGACGGTAAGGTTAAAGTATTTAATTCTATAAATTTTTCTCTAAGGGAAACTCTTAGGCTGGGATTGTAAATAGCCCTTACAGGTTTGTACAGTACAGTAAGAAAACATTACTTTTTAATGTACCTATGTAAATATATGGCATCAAGTTAAAATATTGCTTTAGTACCTACCTAATATGTTAATTATTTTTATTGATTTACCTTTGGATAGAGTGGATGGATTTGGTTTTTAAATTCGCTGACTCATGATGAGCTTGTATTAAAAACTTATCGCTCCTTGACGAGCTTTGCTAGACAGATAAGGCAGGTTAGCTGCGAAACAATTCTTTAATTGACGCTAAATTGTTGTGTAATATTTTCTGCAGTTTGGTCTACATGATAAATTCATAAATGAATAACGTGCGTGACCTGTTATAGTGACTGGTTTTTCGCTATCTACATAAGCTGGCTATAAAATCCCCGACCTCCCCACCAACGCTTACTGTTGAACGGCATCTCGTGGTGGCTGTACGGTGCGCGACATTCGCTTTTTATTATCAAACAAAAGTAAGTTAATTTTTTGTGTTGTGAAAAGGGCGCGCTATATTTAAATTAAAAATATTTTGTAATTCCTTTTGAATATTTCGTTAGAAAAATAATTGGAGTGTATACTTTCTGAGTGTTTTCCTGAAATTGAAATAAAATAGTATTTGTGGAGTTTTAGTAGGAAGGTATGTAATATAGCAATTATTAACTTTAACCTTGGGTCCATATACTAATTGCTTGGCCCCTTCGACGTCTATTGTAATGTATTTTTCTTGGTGTTGATTATAGATAAATTAACACATAGTAGTATTATTTTCACTATAATTAGTATATTCATTACAATATTATGTACTTACATACCTACATTCGTGGAAAAATCACCCTCGGTTTGATTTTCGACCTTGAATTTTTATAGCAACCTTAGAGTAGGTAATAACGCTATTCTATGATAGCAACTATTAGTCATTAGTATTCTTAACTCTAAAGTATTCCATTCTGCGTCACAAATGGATGTAGACAGGTACCAAAATAATTATTTTTTTGCATCTGTTTTTATTATTCATTTGGTGGAACAAGTTTTCTGTTAGGTAGGTATAAGGTATAAGGTTTTCTTGATATAAGTATTCTAAAATGAAGTCAATTAAAATTAATCTATCCATACTATATAATATTATAAATGTGAAAGTCTGTCTGTCTGCCTGTCTGTTATACTTTCACGGCTAAACCGCTGCACCGATTTTCATGAAATTTGGCATGAAAATATTTGAAGATCTGGGTTCAAACCTAGGGAATTTTTAAAAAAAATCAACCCCTAAAGGGCTGAAATAGGGATAAAAGTTGTAAGAAAAGCTATTTAGACGACATATTAATCTACTCGCGGGCGAAGCTGCGCGGGTCAGCTAGTAGGTACCTTATAGGTATAAAACTTATAAGAACAACGCTATTGGAGACAAACTGATTACTGAAAAAAATTATCTCGACTATATACCTACTCACCTACCTACACATTTAGGGGGCGTCCATAAATTACGTGAGGTGCTTTTTTTAATTTTCTGTCCCTCCCTCCCCCCTTGGTGAGATGTCGTGAGATTTTATTCAACCCCCTCCCCCATCCCTCAATCTCACGTGAGATTTTTCAAAATTTGGGTTTTAAATATGTAAACGCGTTGGATTTTTATTATAAAAAGAAAAAAAAAATTTGCTTCGTGATTTTATTTACGACTAGTTAAGACTAGTAATCAATATTGCTGAGTTATGTCATAACAATTTAACAATAGAATACTTAAATCATAATAATAATCGTATTACGATTATACGCTTAAGATTAAATCTTAAGCATGTACAATCTGGATAATGGACCAAAATAGTATATTTTTTTCTGTTTCAAAAATTGCGTGATATTATCCGAGACCCCCCCCTCTCCCCAACGTAAGATTAGATAAAATTTGACTCGACCCCCTCTCCCCCTTAAACATCTCACGTAATTTGTGGACGCCCCCTTAGTGATATGGATGTTTGACTTCAAATTATGAAGTCCCGAGTTTAGTAACAGGGTCGTACCAAAATCCTGCATCATAAAAACGGCAAGAATTTTATAATAAATATTATTTTGCTTTATACCTAATATATTCATTAAAATATAAGTAATAGCCTAGCCACTAGCTGTGCCCATAAATTCGTCCGCGTGTAAAAAAATCTAAGATAAAAGTTCTGGGGTTTTACCCGTACCTACAGTTCCCGTTTCTGTAGGATTTCCGAGATAAAAATACTTGTACGTGTAAAAATGTCTTATCCTTTGTTCTTCTCGGGTTTCAGACTATCTTTATACCAAATTTTATCCAAATCGGTTCAGAAGATTAGGCGTGAAAAAGAGACAGACAGACAGAGTTATTTTCGCCTTTATAATATTAATAGTATGGATTATAAATAGGTAAATATAATAATAAAGAGTCTTGTATAATATGATAAATATCTGGTTGACCGAGCTTAGCTCGGTTTTTCACATACCCATATCTTGGAAACCGAGCTTTTCTTGGACCCGGAACCTTGATAAATCGATTCCTTGACCCGAAAATCCCCTAATTTGTGACTTTTATGAAAATCGTTGGAGCCGATTCCGAGATTCCAATTATATATATACAAGAATTGCTCGTTTAAAGGTATTAGATTAAGTTAATGTTTTGATATACCTACCTAAAAATACAGTCACTGTTGTTTATGAGCAGATTAGTTAGACTGAAATATGAAAATTATACATAACATAAATCCGAATAAATAATGTAAAACAAACACGGACAAGATAACACATAGGTAGGTACTTGCCTACTTCAGAGTAACAGCTATCACTCAACATTGTTGACAAAGTGCCGCCTTTGTGGATCATATTTTACATTTTACAAGGATGTTTGCTAGCTACTCTGTTGTGGAATCAATTACCGGCAGGGGTGTTTCTGAACGGATACGACTTGGGAACCTTCAAGAAAAGAGCTTACCTACTCATTCTTAAAAGACCATCAACGCAACGCAAGACCTCTGGTATTGCGGATGTCCATGGGCGGCGGTGATCATTTAACATCAGGTGCACCTCCTGCCTCGTTTGCCCCCTCTTCTATAAAAGCTGTACCTCTGGATATGGGGTTGCTTTGTAAAGTTATTGCGAATCCCACGGGAATAACATATTTATCAGGGATAAAAAGTATCCTATATCATAGTATCTGTTATCATCTAATTTATCATCTAGTGCTTGGCGGCAGTAAGGTAAGGTAAGTAAGGCGGTAGTACCAAGTACCAACACCGAGCGATGCATCGCGGAACTCTACCTAGACACCAAAGATGTTAATGGTGCGTTGCTACCCATGTGGCGAGATGTCAATGCCAATTGCCGTATGCATAGGTTGGCTTACCTTCCACACCGGAACACGAAAAAACATTGACGCTATTTGGGCAGGATTATGTAAGGCTGTGGTACAGAAACTGGGCGATGCGTTGCGGAGCTCTACCACCTAGTGGTTACGACGTCACGTAAAGCCAATTGTTCGGCTTTATGCCTGGCAGAGCGGCAGATGATCTATTCTTCAAAAGGGGACCGGACCAACGTTAAAATGACAAGTTTCCTTATTTTTCGGTATACTAACCTTTATACGCAATAGTTTGTGTTTTACGCTTTCACGTCTCAATTATTAGTAGTTGATTAAGTCTCCTTAAATAAGTACCTTTCCAGAAAAAACAGGCACTAAAAATTTGTCATGCAAAAAATCTGGAATGTTCTACGTGCTTGCCTTGAAAGAGAGTAAAGCCAAATAATATAGTCTATATCGTGTATTCTCCAAAGAGTAAAATTAGTATACAGGTACTAATTATAACAGGACCCATGTTAGTCTGGGTTTCAATTATCACGAATTTGCATGCACCTAACATATTAGATGTCGACAGTTAACTATTTATTCGTCGTAGTTCTAATAGAAAACATCCAACCTGTATAAGATCCTGACAATCTGGAAGACCTGTATATCTGGAAACCTGAATAAGTTCACCAAAATAAAAACGAATGGAAAGTAAACTCTAGAAAGTAATACAAAAAATATAATTTAAATTGGTCAGTAAATATATCTGACTCATATTATGAATGGAAACAACACCGAGTAAGACCTTTACGAAAATAGAACCAAACGGAAAGTAGCTACCTATAATGATGTTCACCAAAATAGAAATGAACGCAAGTTAATATTACAAATTCGAAAGTAACTCTGCCTGTTTGTCTGTCTCTTCTTCACGCCCAAACCACTGAAATGAATTGAATGAAATTTAATACGAAGATAATTTGAGACCCGAGAAAGGACATTGGATAGTTTTTATCCCGGAAATCCCATGGGAACGTTAACTATGCGGGACTTTTATTTTAGAAGTTTTCCACGTGAACGAAGTCGCGGGCACAGCTAGTTGGTCAATAAATGAGAGTCATAGTTTGAATGAAAACAACCGAACTGTGAAACTCCTCTTTTCTTGTTAAACTAAAAACTTTAGTAGGTGGAGTTCTAAACTACTAAAAACTTTAGTAGGTAGAGTTCTAAACTACTAAAAACTTTAGTAGGTAGAGTTCTAAACTACTAAAAACTTTAGTAGGTAGAGTAGTGTTTGGTATCATCGAGTCCTGATTTGGTATCATCGAGCGACGTAGCTAGGGATGGGGGGCTATTCAACCCGGGTGTCACCCATTCAAGATTGGCACCTAACCATTAAAAAAATGTAACTTGAAAACCTTATAAAATAGCTGCAGCGTGCAGCCCGCTGCATTGTTAAAGATTTCGCGAATCCCGCGGGATCCCCTAATTTTTTCGGGATAAAACGACTGTAGGTAGATAATGACCTGAAATGGCCTATGTGCTATTCCAGGTCATCATCTACATATGTGCCAAATTTCATTCAAATCCAAACAGTAGTTTTAGCTTGATTGAGTAACAAACATCCATCCAAACATTCAAACTTTCGCGTAAAGAAACAAAGCATTATTCCTAGATTGAACCGATGTCTGGTTCCTATATCAATAAAACTACTCATTTTAATTACGAGTAATAATAGGTCCGACAAGGCTTAAGCTGTAACTATTTCTATGCTTAGAGTAATAACGCTGCGTTATTATTCTATATTTTTATGAAATGAAAAAAAAAATCAAATTACCAAATGGTACTAGAAACTTGTGTAGTAGGTAGTAGGATACGTCTCGTTATTATTAATTTGGTTGCTAATGGTTACTGCTACGAATGGCGGATCGTTGATTCTAAGAACCTGAAATTAATGAGCTTTCCAAATCACGCAATTTGAATCTTGCACGCAATTCAAATACGAATTTGAATCTTCGACGCTTTTACAACTCGGCCAATGTCGCTGTTTCAACGCGTCTTACTAGGTCATACACAGCTTTTTGTATAGAGGTGACATCATATTGACCGCAAGGGGTGCGTGATAGCATGCATGTTTTCTTGTTTCAAATTGTAGAATAATGTAGCCATTGAATTCACGGAATTATTTGTTCTGTGGTTAACTTATGCATTTTGCATTTCATCCATACCCAATATTGTCTTTACCATAAGGGCACTGGGAGCCAGTGCCCAGGGCCCCCATCCTCAGCGGGCCCCAGAGAACCGACAATTTCTCTCACATTTAATACCAAAAATGGTCGGGCGCATTACACTTTTCTCGTTGCACGAACGTCAATCATTTTGAGATTTATTCAAATCAATGCATTTATGTGAATAATTTGATTCGAACACCATTATACCTTACCATTTTAGTTTATAATCTAAAGTCTATGTCTATTTTCAAGTTATTTGATTTTTTATTCAGTTATTCCAAAAGGGCCTCGAATTCTTGTGTGCCCAAGGGCCCCAGCATAGTCTAAGACGGCCGTGTCCATACCACACTGGTATATGGTGGATGGTAATGCACCACTGGTATAAGTATATGCGGTATCTATAGTTGACGGTTATTTTAACTTATATTTATATCGTATTAAAAGCACTTGTACTGTTTTACTTGACTTTTTATTTATTAAAACCAACCGGTTTCGCGTTTTAACGCATCATCAGGGCAAAAGTTATTTCCTTCCTGTATAAATCCAGCTGCTTGTCTGCTATCCTTTTTTATTCCTTTTTGGTCCGAGCCCCTTAAAAAGAAGAATAAACCATCTGCCGTTCTGCCAGGCACTTCGTAAAAGGCAAACGATTGGCTATACGATTCGAGTCACTACCGTTGAGGCTACTAGGTGGTAGAGTTCTGCATCGTCTCGCCCAACTCTGGTAGTATCACTTTACATATTCCTGCAGCTATAGACAGTGCTTGTCACTGCCATGTTCCAATTTAGAGGTTAAGGTAGTCGGTACATTTATGCATGTGGCATTAAAGACCACGTTACATGGTTAGCAACGCACCATTATCATCTTTGGTGTCTACAAGCGATAGTTGTCTCTTTCCATCAGAAGAGCCATCTGCTTGTTTACTATCTTTTGATATAAAAAATATTATTATTTAATAAATAATAATATAAAAATAAATACAACTAAAGAAATAAAAATGAGCTAGCTAATAAACATATTATCTTATTATGTAATTAATAAATAAAGCAGTTAATTCGGTTCACACATGTTATCAGCGAAAGTTACAGTTGCAACCAGTTCCTCCCAAGGCAAGAGGAAGTAATTACCGCATTGTAGGCGAACGACATACCTACCTTAAAGCTTATGTAACCTATACAAATAAATAAAATTGAAGTGTCTGCTTAATAATTAACAGTTTTCTGTTGTATGCATAGGTAAATGTATATACATGTATACTTACAGCCTGTGCTTACAGCTTACAGCACTTATTAGAAAAACTATATTCAAACTTTTGTTCGTATGTTTTATATAAAATAGCAAACAAGCAGATGGCCCTCCTGATGGAAAGAGATAATCGTCGCACATAGGCACCATAATATTAATGCGTTGCTATCCTTGTGGCGAGGCTTTATTACCACATACGAGTTTCGTAAGATGCGGATGATTAGTTATGCGAGTCATTACCTACGTGACTACTAGATGGTAGTATAGTGATCTTCATTGTCTCGTCCGGATCTGGTACCACCGCCTTAACTATTCCTGCCGCAATAGCGTCAATGTTAGTCACTGTCGTGTTCCAGTTTGGAGGGTAATTAGCCGGTAAACTTATTCATGTGGCATATTAACACCTCGCCATCTTTGGTGTCTAAAGACAATGGTAGTCTCTTTACATCGGAAGAGTAATATGCTTATTTGCTAAATCAGAAATCAGAAGTAGGTACTTTATTCAGTAAAACTTTTTACAAGTTATTTTGACACGTCAACATATTTTTTTTAAAAACTACTACCGGATCGGAAACGCGACCACACACTGAGAAGATCCGGTGGAAGAAAGTCAGCGGGCTTGTCTTTTTACAATATCACAATATTACAAAAATATATATGAGATCGGTATGAAAAGCAATGAATCCCAAGCTTATTTGTCTTCTAAATAACCTGAGATAGCTTTTAATATAATGTTATTTTTTACACATTTTTTAAATTTATTGGCTATCAATCATCTATATCTATACATATAATAAAATCGTAGGAAAGTCAAAACTGTACATTGAACATTTTTTAAAAGAATACTTGGGGCATGATCTACAATCAATATCGAAGCCAAAAATATAGTTTTTAGAATTTTTGTCTGTTTGTCTGTTCGTCTGTTTGTCTGTATGTATGTCCGGGGTGAACTCAAAAATTACTGCATGGATTCACTTCAAATGTTGCATGAATATTACTAACAGGTCGGGACAACATATAGGCTACATATTATCATGCTACCTACCTACCTACGGGGGAGGTGCTGTGCGGAGTAAACAAAGTCCGCGCGGACGAAGTCACAGGCAACAGCTAGTCTGATATAAAAAATAAACCTAAAATCTTGTAAATCATGATTCATATCCTGCCAGCTAAACACTAGCCAGACATAAAAAAGCGAACCAGCAAATTCAAGCTTATTTAAACAAATTCAATATTTAAACTTAAAGTTACACACACGCATCAAGGTTATGACTTATGTATAATTCGTTGTACCTAGTTCCTTTCCAAAACACAATACAACAAAAACCTTTTCTATCAAATAACAGTGTCTATTCAATTCTGGTGACCTTAGTTTTTTAACATTGACTATATTGATTCCGTGTTCAATTAAATAACAGTTACTAAAACTTATGTAATAGAAATGAAAGTTGGAATAATTGCCTAGGTACAAGTTGTAGGCAATTATTCGACTGTGTCATGGCCCACGGACGTACATATAGCTGAACAAATTACTCTAATTTGATCTAACTCCAAAGAAGTAAGTAAATTGTTTGCTTGTTGTAGTCAACGGTATAAAAATCTATATCTGTACATCTTCTACACAAATAAATAAAATTGGAGTGTCTTTTTGTAATATTAAAATAATAAATATGTAATATTAAAATTTAAAAAAATCAAACATTAGTCTAAACTCTAGTCGTCTAGGTTGTCAATGTACGATATAACGTATAGAGAGATAGAACCCCCGAATGTCAATGCTCTCGTCAAAAACGCGCTAATTTTTAAAAGCCTTGCTTTTCACGTCCTAGCAAATACTTTTATTTGTGCTGAGTGATGTGTCTGATGCCCCCGAGATGATGTTTTATTCTGTCATTGATGTTCAGCCAGATATTGTATTTAGGCTTAGATCCCGGTCTAAGGGCGTCTCCTGTGAGACTGAACCTCGGCAAAGGACAGTCCCTTGACGATTAATTTAACGCATTTGTTCTAAGCAGATACGTATTGCAAGTAGGTGCCTATGTAGTGTTTCAAAATGAATGTAAAAAACCGTGAGAAATAACAATATTGTTAGTGCATGTCATGGCCATAACTCATACGTAATTATACTCAGAATAGTTGCTTTATTGTATCTGCGCATGGAAATATACTTGACTAGCTGACCCACGCAGCTTCGCGCGCGAGTCAATAATATAAGACATTTTAATACAATCTCTTATTGCATATTTCAATCCCTTAAGGACTGATTTTAGAAAATAAAGTAGGTAGGGTACTTTCCTAAATATGACCCCGGGTCTTGTAAGATTGTTTTACTTTTTGAACGATAATTACAGAAAGATTATGGAAGCAGGACTACAACACCTATTTACACCACGCAATTCTTCGATTTTGCTTTTTATTATTGACAGTTATTACCTACTAGATGTACTTGCGACTTCGTTCGCGTGTAAAAATTTCTAAAATAAAATCCGCATAGCTCCCGTTCCCGTGGGATTTTCGAGATAAAAACCATCCTATGTCCTTACTCGAGTCTCAAACTATATCTGTACTAAATTTCATCCAAATTGGTTTAGTGGTTTAGGCGTAAAGAAGGGACAGACAGACAGACAGAGTTAATTTCGTATTTATAATATTAGTATGGATGGATGATTTAAGAACTTAAATAATGTACGTGAGCTTTTGAATGAAACATCATATTTATGAATCAGACATAGAATGATTTCTGATCCTAACTTTGAGATAGGTCGCTTGAGAGACTAGGCGCGAAAAATCGTGTAATGTAATGGATGCTTAACTCAGTCGAAACAAGAGCATTACAAAAAACATGTGGTGTATGTGGTGTAAAAATATATGCGGATTCCAAGACTGACTAGACATTGGTCCCAGGAACAAACTTTTTTTATAAATAACAAGTTGAATTTTTTTGAACAGTTTCGTTTTGACGAAACGCCCATCTATTATATCTTCGAAGTCTCGATTCGGGTACCTAACTAATATAGATAGATAAAAAAGAATACTTTAAGAGTCGGACTAAGAAAAGTTTCCACGTCACGTGTGCGACAAAGTAACCCTTGAATTATAATAACAATTAACAAACTGCTGTGAGAAAATTAGGTTGTTCTTTTTTTTATATATATCATAACGTATCAAACAAGCAGATGGAAAGAATCAACCGTTGCCTATTGACAAAGATCTCAATGGTGCGTTTCTATCTTGTGGCGAGGTCTAATGCCACATGCATAAGTTTACCGACTACCTTACCCTCCAAACCGGGACACGACAGTGACAAGCACTGACGCTATTGCGGCAGGAATAAGTAAGACGGTGGTACCAGACCCGGGCGAGAATTAAATTTAAAAATCTCATAATACCGAATCTTTAGAGTGGAGGACTTGTCAAAAAAACCATCGAATGTTTAGGACAAAAATATTTTCATGTTTTTCATAAAATAATCAAGCGATTCGCCACCTGCGTAAGTTTACAAGCTATTTTTCCCACCACACTGGAATACGACAGTGACAAGCACTGACACTATTGCGACAGTGCCACTCAGTTTCATTGTGCCACACACCACACACATAACATGGTCTATTTTCAAGGTTCCCAGACCAATACGAGGTAAAAAAGTAGTAAAGAAAGATGTAGAGAAAGCAAGATCAGTCTGTCTGGACCTCGATATATTGCGTTAGCTTCCTCTATTTACCGTTTAAGCGTGAGGAATACTGAAATATTGAGCATTGCTTAGTCATCGGTAGTTACATCAAAAGCACATTCGCGTATCTGTTCAGGGGCCCTATTCCAGTGACAAAACTACAATCGAACCGAAGCGTTTACGGCTCTTACACGTTTTCTTAGACATTAGGCCATGTCATAGCATAACGTGATGGTTTATATATGTAAGTTTCTTAAACGCTTCGATTCGACTGAGGTTTTGTTAACTGAATAGGGACACAAGTAAGTGTTATGCCAAAGTGACGCAAACCTTGTTCCAATCTAAAAATGCACAGCTCTGGAACAAATGCAAATGATATGAAACGAAAAATACTTATTTGCAAGAATATGGATTTGTCAGTTATTACAAAAAAAATAAAAAATAAAAAAATTAATTATAAGTTATCAACATATTATAGTTAGGTATGTAAATATTTAAAAATATTTAATACTTCCACCTCGTTTAAAAATGTATGCACTGTTTATCAACACATTTCTACATATTATTTACATTAATTATAACATACTAGCTGTGCCCGCGACTTCGTTCGCGTGAAAAAAATTCTAAAATAAAAACCCGCATAGTACCCGTTCCCGTGGGATTTCCGGGATAAGAACTACCCTATGTCCTTTCTTGGGTCTCAAACTATATTTGTACCAAATTTTATCCAAATCGGTTCAGCGGTTTAGCTGTGAAAGCGTAACAGACAGACAGACAGACAGACAGAGTTACTTTCGCATTTATAATATTAGTATGGAAGTATGGATAGTATGGATAACAAATTAAAATGTTATTATATTATTTTTATTTACATGCATATATTATACCACAGATTATGACACATTTAATTAATCAAATAAAAAAATATTTAAGTCTTTACATACTCTTGACGAGTCGATTTCTTTAGAACAATCACCAAATCGGAATATTTTTGGCTTCTATATTGATTGTAGATCACGCCCCAAGTATTCTTTTTAAAAAATATTCAATGTACAGTTTTGACTTTTCTACGATTTTATTATATGTATAGATTAAAAAGCTTTACTATGCAGAAGTGGCATAGGCTACTTTTTTCGACTAAGCAAAATGAATCAATAATTTTGGGATGCGAATGAAGTCGCGAGCAACGGCTAGTATAATATAATATTAAACATTTTATATTGGTCCGCCTGTACATTGCTGCACCCTACCTATTCATATATCTGTCCTATATTGTAAACAACCTGCCTGGCAGAACGGCAGTTGGCCAGACTAAGACGATAATGTTTAACATATGATTTATTAATGAACGCTAGTCTACGGTAAACTATGTTTTATATGACTAACGTTTGTGAGCCTTGCGCCGATTTCGCTTCCCATGCGCTTGTGTATTACGGTTTGACTAGAGCCTAATGAAGATGACGATATATTTTGATACATACTTTTTGTTAACAGCAAAATGCCAGTAGACTTATACTACGTGCCCGGTTCAGCGCCGTGCCGAGCAGTGCTGCTGACCGCCAGAGCGCTGAACATTAACTTGAATCTCAAACTAGTCGAACTTCACCATGGAGACCATCTTAAACCGGAGTTTTTGAAGGTATGTGATGCTCGTAATTAATTTGCAAACTTCCACTGACTCATGTGGCTTCTGCGATGCCACTGGAAGAGAAATAAAAAAATTGCGTCAGAAATTGAATAAACAGCCTACGGCGAGTTTATTCTGTTATATCAAAAGCAGTGTGAGAAATGGAATAATCTACCTACGGTGAGTTTATTCCGTCATATAAAAAGCAGTGTGAGAAATGGAATAATCTACCTACGGTGAGTTTATCCGTCATATAAAAAGCAGTGTGAGAAATGGAATAATCTACCTACGGTGAGTTTAATCTGTTATATAAAAAACAGTGTGAGAAATGGAATAATCTACCTACGGCGAGTTTATACTGTTATACCAAAAGCAGTGTGAGAAATGGAATAATCTACCTACGGTGAGTTTATTCCGTCATATAAAAAGCAGTGTAGAAATGGAATAATCTACCTACGGTGAGTTTATTCCGTCATATAAAAAGCAGTGTGAGAAATGGAATAATCTACCTACGGTGAGTTTATTCCGTCATATAAAAAGCAGTGTGAGAAATGGAATAATCTACCTACGGTGAGTTTATTCTGTTTCTTATTATAAAAAGCAGCGTAAGAAATGGATAAATCTACCTTTTTATTTTTTATAGTATAGGATAGCAATCTAGCAGATGGGTCTCCTAATGGAAAGAGTCGCCTTTAGACACCAACGGTGTTAATGGTGCGTTGCTATTTTGTGGCGAGGTCTTATGTCACATGTATAAGTTTACCGGCTACCTTACCCTCCAAGCTGGAACACGACAGTGACAAGTACTGATGCTATTGCGGCAGGAATAGGTAAGGCGGTGGTACCAGACCCGGGTGAGACAATCACCTATGGTGAAAAGTTTATACTGTTTTTTATATAAAAGGTAGTGTAAGAAATGGAATAATCTACAATTCTGTTTCTAATATAAAAAGCAGTGTATAATATGAAATAAACTACCTACAGTGAGTTTGTTCTATCTATATCTATATCTATACATATAATAAAATCGTAGGAAAGTCAAAACTGTACATTGAATATTTTTTTTAAAGAATACTTGAGGCGTAATCTACAATCGATATCGAAACCAAAAATATAGTTTTTAGAATTTTTGTCTTTTTGTATGTATGTCTGTTTGTCTGTATGTATGTCCGGGATAAACTCAAAAAGTACTGCATGAATTTACTTCAAATTTTGCATGAATATTACTAACAAGTCGGGTCAACATATAGGCTACATATCATCACGCTATCACCTAGCGGCCAGGTTCTGTGCGGAGTAAATGAAGTCCGCGCGGACGAAGTCGCTGGCAACAGCTAGTTTTTTTAATAAGAAGGAATGTAACAAATGAATTAAACTACCAAGGCAACCTTGGTGCCTTAGGACTAGTAAGGAGGACAAATCGGTGAATTGTAATAAGCTTGAGCATGTTAGACGCCCGATGTAGGTACTCTACCTATCCGGCAAGGAAGCTGTGTGATATTTTTACCAAGGCTAGACTAAATATGTAAGGATTACTGTATAGTATGTATAATAAACAGATGTGACTTATTTTCTTAATACATTATTTCCTTATAATGGACATTACATATAAAATGAGCTAGATTGAATGATAGAGCGCATTTTGCATTCATTTTAAGTATGTTGTGCAGTGTGCGGTGAATAATGATTCCTCCATTCTGTCGTCAATACGAATGTGTATCTTGATTCTAGATATACAAAATGCAAAAATGTATTTAATTTCGTTAAAGGCATAGGATTTATCTAAGTTCTAACTTGTCACTACCATCGTGACTATTAGATGGTAGAGTTCTGCAACATCTCGCCTCGTCTGCCACTAACAAGATGGTAGGGTGCCTACAGTAATAGATATCTCGACAGGATTTGGTACCACCCTTTCACCTATTCCTGTCCAAAGAGCGTCTATGAAATAATCAAAAAAACTATCCTCGAATAATATTGTACATAGGTACCTAATAAAAGAGGATCCAAACAAACTGAGATATCAATTCAAATTATATAGATCCAAAACAAAATCCTTTATATTATGATTTATTTAGCACGTTATTTCGTGTGCATTCACTTTTCATTCAGCAGTACAGTGAAGAGCATTCGATGATGTAATTTTACAAATGGGTGCAATAAACTCTAATGGGGGCGCCGTTTCCAATACTGAATATACGATCTCTGAGTCCTTTAGCTTTTCCAAGTTTTATTTTACCTAGTAGATACATTTTAGGTAATTTCGTTCGTGCGATTAGGACTCAATCACAAATATTGTCAGTTAAAAAAATTGTGCGTCTCGCCATTCCATTTAATATTAGTATAATATGTGTATAAATATCTGAGCAATATTCTTGTACAAGTATATAGGTACATATAGTTACTGACAGTAGGGTGGGCCAAAAAAATTTTTTTTCGTAGTTACCATGAAAATGTTGTTTCAAAAAATATATCTGAACGTTTAAGCCATTTATACTAATATTAAGAGGTAACTAACTGTTACTCGTGACTTCGTTCACCTGCTCCAAAATCATTACTTCCTTTTGCTCACTCAGTTAAAAATTAGGCTATATCTACCCTATAAAGTCCTCTTAGCTTTCAGTGAAAGTTCCTTCAAACTCCGTCCACTTGTTCTAAAGATTACCCCTACAAACAGAATGACAGGCAGATAGAAATTTTAAAAGTGGTTATTTAGGTATTAGTATCGAAAAACAGCACATTGAACTTAGAAACCCTAGTTATTTTGAAATCAGAGACAGGCACTTCAATTTTACTTATATGTATCTAAGAATAGATTAAGTGATGGATTTTACTTAAACCACCAAAAAATTATGTTGATCTGAAGAATTTAACTTTTTAATATCTAACGAATAGCACTGCATTGCACATTAAATATGATTGCACCTTTGGTTTGTTGGGTCTATAACGTAGAGTCCACGACCGGTAAATAAATAATTGAATGAACTATTTAGGTGCGCGCTTAGCATTCCAAGTTCTAAGTTTAGAAACCGGTTCTTACACAAGACGTCGGAATAGGTACGTTCCAATCAAGTAACCAAAGTAACATATTTATAAAATACCATTAGATATATTTAATGCGAAAACTCAAAAACTCATTGTTCTAGATAAGGTGTGTAGTAATTACTTATATACAGGCCTTTGCGGTGCGTCCCACGTTTTTATATAAGCTTGTTATTAGCCCTACATTATTCTACCGTATAATTTGAGAGCTATATATAGTTATATTTATAAAAAATGAACGATTTGCTTTAAGTGGCACTACCATCGCGGCTACTAGGTAGTAGAATTCTGCAATGTCTCGCTCAGGTATATGGTACTGTAACGGCCGCCCGGCGATCTATCAGCCGGACGTGTTACTCCACCAATAGTATCCCCTTTTACTAGGGAATCTTCCTTTATACTCGCTTGGCTGCTCGAGGTACCGAAGATAAGCAAGATTTTTCAGGATTCTTTAATAATAGACTTTCGTAATATATCTTCGTTTATTTCTCGGGGATGTGTCTATCCCCCGTCAAATCATAAAGAACCCTCTTATTCTATCGTATTGCTTTTTCTAAACAAAAGAATTCTACATTTGAAAGCAGACAAAGCTGCCAGTCTGTATGTAACACCATAAAGGTGTTACAGTACCACCACCTTACCTATCTTATCGCAAAAGCGTCAATGCTTGTCAGTTATCATTGTCGTGTTCCGGTTTGGACGGTAAGATAGCGGCTACCGTTATACATGTGAAATTGCTTTCCCACTACACGCATAAAAACGCATCATTAACATATTTGATGGCTCTGTCTATAGACGATGATTTGCTATAGAGCTATTTGCTTGTTTGTTATCTAATGATATAAAAAACTCCCTTCCTCCTTTTCTTCCGGTGTCCTGGGAAATCGGGGACGAGATTTAAATCCCGGGTCATAAATATAGTACCGTAAATTTAATTATCTAGAGGAATGCAATCGGGAGTTTTGAGAAATTGTATGATAATATTTATTTTTGTGTTTTGTCCACAGATAAATCCACAACATACAGTCCCTACTCTGGTGGACGATGGCTTCGCGATCTGTGAGTCAAGAGCCATCATGACCTACCTCGTGAACAAATATGGCAAAGGCAGTTCGCTTTACCCTGAAGATCCGAAGGCTAGAGCGCTCGTCGATCAACGACTATACTTTGACATTGGAACATTATATCAACGCTTCAGCGACTATTTCGTACGTGTCCAATTATTGTAATTATTACTAAATGTGCCCTGAAGTCCGCTATGCCTTCAATAACCTTGTTAATTGGTCGAAGCGTCAAATACTGTACGATACAGGAAATACGATAATACAGGACTTTTATAGTCCCTCAGCTTAGTAGTTTTCGAGAGAGAGAGAGAGGGAGAGAGAGAGAGAAGAAGACGATGACTTGGAATAGCACATAGGATATTGCTATCTCGGAAAAATAAGTTTTTCGCGTGGGATTCACCTTTATAATGCAGCGGGCTGTATGGTGAAGCTAATTACTAATAAAACAATCAGTAGCTCAGAGTACCTCTGAGCTACTGATTGTTGCTGAGAGGTACTCTTGCTCTTTAAACTTGCATCTGACATATCATCATTGGCCACTACATCTATCACAGATGATTGTTGCAGCACTTGTGGGTTTAGGGTTCTCGCATCATTGCTAATGACTGTAGAGCCTTATAGCAGCGTGACATTTCTTACCAAACCGATTTTTTTATATCTAAGGATAGCAAACAAGCAGATGTATCTCCTGACGGAAAGAAAAACCATCGCCTATAGACACTAAACATGTTAATGTAGCGTTGTTATCTGAGTGGTGGATGGCAACTGTCAAGTCAACGTCAATCAAACGTCACCACCATTGTGACTACTAGGTAGGTGGTAGATTTCTGCAACGACTCGCCCGGGTATTTTCTACCACCGCTTTACCGTCAATGCTTGTCGTGTTCCGGTTTGCATTATCATGTTCCCGTTTGGAGGATAAGATAGCCGGTAGACTTATGCATGTGGCACTGCCATCCCGCCACACGGGTAGCAACGCACAATTAACATCTTCGGTGTCCAATTTATATCTGATAAATAAATTCTTTATTTATCAGATATAAATATCGATTTCATTCCTTATCTTATCTTATATATAAAATTCTCGTGTCACAATGTTCGTTCCCGTACTCCACCGAAACGGCTTGACCGATTTTGACGAAATTTCGTATGCATATTCAGTGGGTCTGAGAATCGGCCAACATCTATTTTTCATCCCCCTAAATGTTAAGGGTTGTCTACCCCTAAATTTTTTTTTTAAATGGTCAAAAATTTTTATTTTTATTTTTTATGATTCAGCATTGAAAAATATGTACAACCCTTAATTTTCAACCCTCTACGATCAACCCTTATTTTTTAATTAAATAATTTATATGGCAAAACAACGTTTGCCGGGTCAGCTAGTCCTTATATGCATATGTACGTAGCGGTAATACTATAAAGGTAATAAAGAAATCATTTCGCCCCGTGACGAAGTAAGACAAGAGCTATATTGACCCTACTCTCTTTCAAGGCGAGCACTTATTATAGAACATTCCAGATGTTTTGGATGACAAATTCTGTCACACAACTTTTACATTGTCTCAGTTCCCTTTTTCTGAAAAGCTACTTTTCTGTGTCCCTATGGCTTAAGGTAGTTAAGACGTGAAAGCATTAAACACGAATCAAATACATTTCTGCATTTATACGGCGTGTAAAACGTTAGTGCTTGTCACTGTCGTGTTCCGGTTTGGAGTGCAAGGTAGCCGGTAGAGCCTTATGCACGTGACATCGCTGACCCGCCACACGAATACCAATACACCATTAACATCCTTGATGTCTATGGCGATGATTTCTCTTTCCACCAGAAGGAACATGTGCTTCATTGTTTTTAATGACATAAGAAATAACAAAAAATTGTTTAGATGATTTTTTCTTATTTTTACGCCCCGCAATGTAAATAATACTTTGCTGGGACTCGTTGCTCCCGCGAATCTCTCGAATTAACCATGTTTTAAGTAAATGTTGCTACATTTTTAGAAGTAACTCTATAAAGTATCAGAATAATTCAAATTTAAGAAAAGTAAAAAAAAAAACCAAAAATGTTAAATTGTTATTATCGATTTATTGATAATATCAATTTAAGCATATTACAAGCAACTTTAGGACGTAATAAGTATTCTTAAATTGTTATTATCGATTTATTGATAATATCAATTTAAGCATATTACAAGCAACTTCAGGATGTAAATACTTAAACTGATATTATCAATATATTGATAGCATCAATTTAAGTATATTACAAGCAACTTCAGGATGTAATATATGTACTTAAATTGTTATTATCAATTTATTGATAATATCAATTTAAGCATATTACAAGCAACTTCAGGATGTAAATACTTAAACTGATACTATCAATATATTGATAACATCAATTTAAGTATATTACAAGCAACTTCAGGATGTAATAAGTATTCTTAAATTGTTATTATCGATTTATTGATAATATCAATTTAAGCATATTACAAGCAACTTCAGGATGTAATATACTTAAACTGTTATTATCAATTTATTGATAATATCAATTTAAATATAGTACACGCCGTGTAATACACTTAAATTGATATTATTAATAAATTGATAATATCAATTTAAGTATATTACACGCCGTGTAATACACTTAAATTGATATTATTAATAAATTAATAATATCAATTTAAGTATATTACAACCTGAAGATGCTTAAAAAAGTGAAACCGGTCGAGTGATATAGAAAAATAAAGTTTTGATGTGAAATTAAAGTACCTACAAGGTGATTAGTCAATTATGTAACAATAATGGAATTTCACCAAATGCAAACGATTGCTATCCGTGTGGTGGGTCAGATAGTATAGAATATTGTAAATACTACAATACTTGTCATCTTCAGTATCCACAAGTGTTCGGTAACGCACCCGCCGACAAGGAAAAGCTAACCAAACTGGAGGACGCGCTGAAGATCCTGGACACCTTCCTGGAAGACCAGAAATACGTGGCGGGGCCCAACCTCACGCTGGCGGACCTCAGCATCGTGGCCGGAGTCTCCAGCTTCGAAGCATCAGATGTAGACTTCCTCAAATATCCCAATGTGAAGAGGTAATGTACGAAAACTATTCTATAGCATAAGAGAACAAACAAGCAGGAAGCTCTCCTGATAAAAAGAAAAATCATTGTCTCTGTGGTGTAGTGGTCCGGTACGAGAGTCAAGGAGGGTCACACATTTGAGGTTTTATGATGTTTTATATATATATATATATATATATATATATATATATATATATATATATATATATATATATATATATATATATATATATATATATATATATATATATATATATATATATATATATAATACTTTGCTGGGACTCGTTGCTCCCGCGAAGAACCAACTTCTCTCTTGAACCAACCGTGTTTTAAGTAAATGTTCCTATATTTTTAGAAGTAACTCTATAGAGTATCAGAATAATTCAAATTTCAGAAAAGTAAAAAAAAAAATATCTCCACAAATTTCTATCGGTTGTTTTTTTCAAGTTCTCAAAATCTAAATCGAAATCCGTGGTTTCAACTTTCAGTAGACTGTCAAAAGACAGTATTTCGTTTAAAAACACGGCTGTATAATTAGGATGAAGTAAGTTCCCTCTGCTAATAGTTTTTTAAGTTCCAACAATACTTCTAAATAATATACTGTTACAAAATTGAGCTAATATACCGTTACATAATCGATAATCATATATCAACATGCGTTGCTTTTGAGGCCAACTTTGTATGGACATTCATTATTCTTCAGTCAACTAGTCTATTATTGTGTGCAAATTAACAATCTCATCTGCACCTGATTCCGTATTGATACCCACTCAAAAGTACCACAGAATGTCAAGTTTATATGTGAATCGTTCCAGATGGTACGAGACGGTGAAGAGCACAGCGCCCGGGTACCAGGAGGCCAACGAGAAGGGTCTGGAAGCCCTGAAGAACCTCGTCAACAGTCTGCTGAAGAAGTAGCGCCCAAACTAGATGCTGCGTACATTCTGTTAAACACATTCTTATAATAAGGCACAATAAATTGAATAAGACATTTGTATGTTATTTATTTGCACTAGTGTTGTGATATTCCCATAGATATAGTAAACGACGTTTGTATCGTCAAGAATTGAACTATTGTAAAGGCCACGAAATAGGCAATATAGGTCGAGTATGATTTTGAACGTCAAGCCGTATGCAAGGATTTTGGGTTTGGGTTTCATATCTTTGAATTATTTCAGTTATCAATATGACAATAATTTATGCATCATATTTAATCATCATTGAATAGCTACGAGGGTCAAACTGAAAGTTCTAAGAAAATAAAACTGAGCAAATTAGCAAGTTATTAGTTTTACTATACACTAGCTGTTGCCAGCGACTTCGTCCGCGCGGACTTCAATTACTCCGCACTGCTCCTCTCCCGTGGGTGATATGAAATGAAATGAAATTTCATTTCATTATATCGTGATATATATATTATAGCGTGATAATATGTAGCCTAGGTATATGTTGACCCGACCTGTTAATAATATTAATGCAAAATTTGAAGTAAATCCATGCAGTACTTTTTGAGTTTACCCCAGACATACATACAGACAAACAGACAAAAATTCTAAAAACTATATTTTGGCTTCGATATCGATTGTAGATCACGCCCCAAATATTCTTTTTAAAAAATAATCAATGTACAGTTTTGAATTTCCTACGATTTTATTATATGTATAGATAATACATTTTCAAAATATTGTCCATTAATCAATACATCGCTGCATCCGATGGAACTATTGAGAAGAGCATTTGCCCACTCGTCCTTAGGAATATTTTCGACGGCCTTTTGAAACGCAGCCATTGTTTCCTCAGCGTACATAAAACGTTTTCCTCGAAGTTTTTCTTTCATTTTCGGAAATAAATAAATATCGCAAAGTGAGGTCGGGGCTATAAGGCAGGTGACCGAGTAATTCCACATCTGATTTCGCCAAATAGTCGATAATTCGACCGGCGGTGTACGAGGTGTCGTCGTGGTGAAGGAGGATTCTAATGCGAGGTTGTTTTCCCCGAACTTTTTCCAAAACAAAGTGGCAAACAATAGTTAGTGTAACACTCGGCAGTAACGCGTAATGACCTGTCCTTCCGAAGAACGAGACCACCATTTTTTTTCCCACACTTCGACCTCTTTTCTCTTTGGTTGGCAACTCCTAAGAATAAAACACCTCGTAAAACACCCACTGAGCTAACTGTCTTATGTTTTCCGAATAGTAACAGTAAATCCAGTATGTCGAACGACAATAATCAACACGACGTAGTTTTTGGGCTTCCGTCAAATTATGAGTTATCCTCAGAGCACAAAGCTTCTTCACCGCTAAATATTCGTGGAGAATTTTGTGCATTTGACTCATACCGATGCTTTAGGCTTGTCCAAATTGCTGTGTGGCGTATGATAGAGATTGACAATAGAGTGACACCTATCGCTCTTTTGTCAGTCTCTATCATACGCCGCACAACACTAGTGTTACCTTCAGTCGCCGCCGTAGAAGGCCGGCCCTCACGCAAATCATCGGTGACATTAGTGCGATCACATTTAAACTCATTAAACCAGTTGTAAACTGTGGCACGAAATGGGGTTTCATCGTAAAAGGCCATTCAAACTTCACAGTCTATAATAACTAGGGATGGAAACGATATGCATCGATTTTTTCAAACATCGATATATCATTCATAAACATCGATGTTTTTTCATAGTGCCATCTTCCACCACTCTCAAGTACCCCAACAAAATATTCTATAGTAATTAATATGGCAAAACTTCGACATCGACGTATCATTCATAAACTCCAATGATTTTAACATCGATGTTTTAATCTAGAAAACACCGATATCCTGTTGTCAATGTTTTTATGAGCGATCTTGCATCCCTAATCATAGCTTTCTTGTTGACTTAAATTACATCGAAGGTCATAAAAAATCATGGCAAGAAATTTTTTTCATGCTGACATGACACAGACAATATTCAATTTGCCGCCAAATCTTAAGGCGATTACAGCTGCGAACGACCTTGAGTTTCTGACAGGAGCAGCGCAAAAATTATATCGCGCGCTAGCTTGCTCCAACGTCAAAGAATATTTATTTACAGTGAATGCAGATACCTACGTTTTAACATTTTTGTTCACCTATATGAACTTTTATCATCATGAATCGACTGAATGTTGTCAAACTCAAAACCAATAACCAGTAATCGCTCATTTATCGATTACATATACATTCGTTTTAGAAAAACGATAAATATCTAAAGAAAAAAAATGTACCGAAAATCGACAAAAAATCATATAACAATTTACACAATAATAACAGTTTCGTTTCCTATTTCTTTGAAAGTGTTGTAATATGCAATACATCCCGTGTAGCACTTTATTTTAATACATACAATCAACAATTAATATTTAACAAAACCTTTCAAAATTTGATTTGGTTAAATATAATCTCTTGAATAATATTTTAAAACTAACTAGCTTCTTAGTTTTTGTTTCAAAATCTCGCAATAAAAAAGAAGATATATAATTTGATTTAATGTTTATAGAGGAAACTACTAAATAAGTTGATTTATTTAGACTATTTGTATGTATAATATATTTAATTTATTTATTTTTAGTTGCGAAGTCCTTACTACCTTCAAATAGTACCAGTTTTTTTTTTCTTTAGAGTTTTGCTTTTTATTCGCTTGCTTGAATTATCTTCGTTGTTTATATGTTTTATTTTTTATTTATTTTTGTACATTTATACAAAATATTGACAAAATACTTATCTATCTATAGCTAATAAAACATTCAAGCGTAAACGTAGGAAAGCGTAAACATAAATAATCTCAAAATATTATTCAGCGTCTACTCGCAAACAAAACTATTTATAAAGTACTAGCTTTCAGCCCCTTCAATACCCTCTTTTACCTCTTTAAGAGATAAAACTCACAGCATCCTTACATGCACGTTTATTTAATTGAATTAAAGATCATGACTAATAAATTTGAAGAGATTTTGATTAAACATATTTTATTTTTTCTACAAACTTTACCACTTTTTTCATCCTTTGAAGAGATGACATTTGAAAACCTTAAACTCGTATTCATTTAATTGTATTAAAAATCATAAATACTAAGTTTTAAATAATTTCTACAATATTCTACAATAAACAATCTATTTTTTATATAAACATCAATGCTTTTTTTACCCTTTAAGGAATAAAATTTTAAAAAATCCCCAAATATATGATTCTTAAATTGTGTTGAAGATTATAAGTGCCGAATTTCAAGTTATTTTCACCATAAACCTTTGATTTTTCATATAAATTGTAACACACACTTTTACTCCTTTAATGGATGAAACTTCGAACATTACATGCATGTTTCTTCAATTTCGATTGAAGAGCATAAGTACTAAAAAAATCCAAAAATTCGTACTTCTTAATTGTATTAAAAATAATAAATACTAAATTAAAATAATTTAGATTTTATAGTAATGCAATAAATAAACAATTCATTTATGATACAAACTTTAAAGCCTCTTTTCACCTCTCTATAGGCTAGAATTCCAAAAAATATTAAATTTATATTTAATTTTTTTTCAGTTAAAGGATAATTTAATTAAGGCATATCATTCTATTTGAGTTGTAATAACTCAAAAATGACAGAGTTTCAAACAAACTTTCACTCCCTATTTCACCATCTTAGGGGATGAATTAAAAAAAATACTTTCTTATTCCTTGTCTATATCATAAGAACAACATCTGTAAAAAAAACAGACTTCTTGGTCCAAACTCATTATCTACTATAAAAAAACATCCAAGCGTAAACGAAATCTTCAATTTCCAAACGGCACAATCTTACTATTGTGCCAAACGTTCTATCTGTACTCATACTCTTTGACTAGAATATGGAGAGCGGAGCATGCTAACATGCGACACAGCCTCCCCGTATGAACGCTACCGGGAGACTGACTTTCGACGCGAGCGCTGTCCGCGAATTAAATAATAAGGTTTTTATTGATTTAATAGAACACTATAATGATTTTGTAAAATTTTGAACTTAAATTTTATAAAGCAATAAATTGTCTGTAATAAAAAGAAAAAATCATCAAAATCGTTACAGTAGTTTGGAAGTTTTAAGCAATTTTTTGTGTAAAAATAAGAAAGATATTCGATTTTTTTCCGTCAAAAATAACAATAAAATTTGAAAAAACGAACTTAAAATTTAAACTTAATTATATTATACGTATAATGCATATTTTTTTTAAATTATTGGACCAATCGGTTAGCAGTAGTAGGCTTTCAAAGAGGTGTCTATTTTGTAGTTTGGCATTACCTATCGCCTTAAAACAAATGACAATTGAATAAAATACATAGTATATACTCAGCAACGAATTCGGAAAGCAATACTCAGTAATATTGGCAAAGAGTTTCATAATCACAATTTAAACTTATTTTTTTATTATATTGTTTACAAGTGGCCAGTTCTCAAAACTTTCAGTTTGACCAATGACGTGTATCTATAATATTACCACGGTAATATCTTACGTAGTATTGTATACTCTTTGCGGTATTATTACACGTCATTGAGTTTGACTCTCGCATGTTGAATAATTATTAACCTTCATATATTTTCAAAGATAATAAAGAGCTTAAGATGAGAGATTTGAGAGAGATAAATTGTAAGGCGATGTATCCTCTATAATTCCGTGACAGTACCAAACCGGGAGACACGTTGCAGAACTCTTCCATGTAGTCGCCGCGATGTTTTACCGTTTTACGAACTGCCTGGCAAACGGCAGACGGTCTACTCTTTAAAAGGGGTGGAGAAATCACCTATGTGGGAATGTTATCTCCATCGCTTTACATGCTCACGACGGAAATGTGTAGCAGGAAGCCGGGGAAGCAAGTGCTATTTGAATTGACCAATGAGTAGCGGTGAGCGATTATGAATGATTTTTATAATCAAATCACTAATACTAATGTTTATAATCGATTATGAAATTAATAACTAATATATTTTCATAATCGAATAACGTTACTAATTTGTACTACTAATTTTATTGTCTTGTTAAAAAAAGGCGAGATTCGAGAGTAGCTCTAGCACGAAGCTTTGTGACGATACAAGCAAGTGCGGCTTCAGCATAACTAGATTAGTAATTACTAATTCCGTATAATCGAGATATCTCGAGACATATGCATAATCAAATGATTTCTTGTTTTTATATCATAAAATAGCAAACAAGCAAATGCGTCTCCTGATGGAGAGTTAACCATCGCCTATAGACACCAAAGATGTTAATGGTGAGTTGCTATCTTGTGGTCTAATGCCACATGCATAAGTTTACCGGCTAGCTTACCCTCCAAACCGGAACACTACAGTGATTAGCACTGACGCTATTGCGGCAGGAATAGATAAGGCGGTGGTACCAGACCCGATCGAGCCGATGCAAAAAATCTTATCCTTTCATTAGTATATTTCATAATCGCCCACCGCTGTCAATGAGCACGTGTTATTTGATTTGGCCAATCAGCGCGTGTTTATTAAATTAAGCAATGAGCGCGCGAAATGGCAGAGTTGGCCATCTGATTAACTAAATACTTACTTATCACACAGGTCAGTGTGGCCTTACACTCACACGTTTGTTCTAGATACACAGGTCAGAGTGAACCTACATCCACACGTTCGCTCTAGATAGACCGTTCAGTATGTCCCTTAGGCGCACGTCCATTCTAGTTGTATATGCCAGTGTGTCAGTCGATCTAGTCATCATTTGTATCATATAAATATTAGCATATTTATCATAATAAAGCAGTGATCAATCAGCAGTCAACCGGGTTTTATTCTCCTCCCGTAGATCACATCATCAGCTGCGGATCACTCACCTATCATCTATAGCATCGTAGGGACAACAAGCCCCTACATTTTTTGGTCCATCGAGCCGGATTATCAGCTAACATTACCATCATCGTAAGGACAACAAGCCCCTCCAGATAGCCAAAAAACCTATATATGTGGCATTATACACTCGACCACACGAATGGCAATGCACCATTTACATTTTAGGTATCTATCAGCAGAGCTAGCTGCCTTTTCTTTATAAGATAGCAAACAAGCCGATCTCTCCAGATGAAGAGATAACCATCGCTTATAGACACCAAAGATATTTATGGTGCAGACACCAAAGATATTAACGGTGCATTTCTATCCGTGTAGGGAGGTGCTGATGACACTTGCATAAGTTCACCGGCTATCTAACCATCCAAACCGAAACGACAGTGACAATCACTGACGCTATTGCGGCAGGAATAGGTAAGACGGTGGTACCAGGCCAGGGCAAGACAATACTGAGTAACCACGATCGTTGTTGCTGTTACACGCGTATCCAATCGTTCGTCTCTTAAGAACTGCCTGGCAGAACTGCAGATGGTTTATTTTTCAGAGAAGCTCGGACAAACACTGTGGAAAAGTTTGCATTCCAAAATTTGATATTTCATGATATAAAAAGTGCCTTGCTGCCTTTAAGAATCATAATTCGGATGTTAGGCCTTCGAACTAGAAAAAAAAAACAAAAATTCGCAGAAATTTACATAATATTTATTATCTTTGTCTTAATAATTACAGATAGGCAATAAAAAATAACCATATGTATTTTATGTATGATTCATAATACAATAACAAACACTGCATCTAATACCCAAAGCTGCTGTAGGCCTACAGCGATCGGACTAAGCCCGACTCTCTTATACAAGCGTAAATGTCAGTAAAAAACACATGTGTGGTATTGACTTTAGCTGTAGAAGTCATGTGGTTTGGTATGCCACTTATGTTGTCGCTAGATGTATTGAGCTATGGCGAAGGTTGCGTTGTCGCGATGTGATCGGGCTATTGTGGAACTGCTTCGCGAAGAGTTTCAGCGTGTTATTGGAGTATTCGTCAAACTACTACGGCCCTCAGGTGATATTTGTGCGACATACGACAAACATACACAGGGCTTTAAATGTGACAAGGAGAGGACAGGAGGTCTACGGTAACGTGGCATTCGCCGTTTATTAAAATAATAACGATTAAGGACTTTAATCAAGTGCTTCTTCAAAAGACTTCTGATTATAGAAATATTATTTATTTGTATGTTATAAAATATATTTATTGGTTTATTTAAATTTTATTATAAAAACTAAATAAATATTTAATTCTCAAAAGTGTACTATCATTTGAAATTTATCATAGTCAGCGAGGGTCTTAGTTTTCGTGACGAAATATTTCTAGGGAAATATTGTGACACAGCGTGACAATAGGGGGGGGGGGGGGGGCAAAAAAGACTGATTTTAGACGGGGGGTGTATTTTATGAACGGCTCCTAATTATAATAAAAAAACTTGAGAGGTGTCAAGGGACACCCGGATGGAACGAAGTTCCTTTTATTATTATTTACAAAAAACCTGTATATACTCAACAAAAATAATCGTCGCGACACCATACTCGATTTAAATGCGAAATAGAAATGAAAATATCTGGCTTGCTTTCTATAAGAGAGAGAGACAGACAGAGAAACATCCGCACGCCGCACAGCTTACAATAGCTTACTATAGCAAAAAGTGTCGTGACAACTTTTCGTAAGAATTTTTTCCGTCTAGCTCCCTTTCACAACGCGCGATAAGGAACTTTGTTCCAAAAATAATAACAACGAACTATAATTTACCCGAGTACATAATATGTTTAGTAACATTACGTGTGCGCCATATATTGATGTTGACGCAGTACATAATATATCGACGTATGTTATTTTATATTGTTCCACTACAGAACTTATCGCCGTATGTTCATATACGGCGATAAGACCCTTCATGGTTATGATAAGTATCGTAGCATTGTTACCTTTGGACGAATGAAATAAGACGAATATCAGAAAATTAAAAGTATTTAAAGAACGAATTATAATGAATTAAGAATTTAAGGAATGTTACAATATCCTGATATGCTTTGTCGTGCACCGCACAAATATCACCTGCGGGCCGTAGTTTGATTACGCCGATTGAAGCAGTTGTCGCGACGTAATTCGCGAACCTTCGCCGTAGGACGGCATATGTAGCCACGAGGTTATAAATTTACGCGTTACCGCTAGCACCAGCGTTAACGTGAATTAAGGTAATTAATTCGAAACTTTTGAAATCAATGTTTCACCCTTTATAGAGTGAATTGCTATTCGACTCTCCTGAAAATATTTTATAATTCAGGCGTTACTTAGCGGAAATCCATTATTAAAAAGGTGAAAATAATTAAATTTGCTATTATCCGCGAACTGTTCTATGTATCCTCCGCGATGTTACCGAAAAGAAAAACGTCCGGACAAAAAGAAGACTCCAGAGGCACAATTATCCTCGTAGTAAAAAACTCGATCGTAGTATTACTTACGCTCGCGTAGTGAGGTTCGCTTCTCCTGAAGATGCTTCGGTTTCGAAGTGAAACGTGCGTTGAGTCCGAACATAAATTGTGTGCTTTTATGCTTAGTGCCGGCGTGAGACGTGGGTGTACAAGTGTGGTGGATGTGGGTGGATAATTGTGCCGCTGGGGTCTTCTTTTTATCCAGACCATCGAGGAGTCTTATCCATTAATTAAACCGACGTCTTTCTTTTCAACGCGTATTTAACGAATGATCAGCATGTCGTTGGCGAAGGGACAACGAATAATCAGCATTTTATCAACGCTCAGGTAATCTATGAATCGTCAGCGCATCCGTAGAAAGTGGACAACACGTCATCAGCACTTAACTTTATTCAACTAATACTCAGCGCGTCAGTAGCGAGTGGAACATACGACATCAGCACTTGGTCAACGTTAAGTCTATGAATTAGTCGTGTGTAGTTCGCGAATGAATCCTTCAAATGGACTACTTCAGTTGCGTTTAGTTCATCGTTCACTAGTTCAGTTTCAATTTATCTATATCTCTAGTTCGCGTAGTTCACCGCGAACGAAACGATTCCGAGAGTCGAAGATTGCCGATCACGCGCCGATGGAAGTGACGTAGTAGACACAATCTCGGCCCGGCTGAACTTGATACCGGTTAACTATCTCACTCGCACTTTTTTTTCTCGTACAATGTACATACATACTTGCAAAGAGCGATTCTTTAATTATAAGCGTTCACTGCTTATTACGCATGAAGGTAGTTTTATCTTCAATTAGTATAAACGCAATGCGTAAAATGTCATAATGTTTGTTTGAAATTATCTAAAATCAAAAATTACAGTGAAATATAAAAGTTTAGAAAAATTAAGTTAAGGCCATAAGAGACATTTTGCTGTATTCGGCAATTGTAAACACTATTTTAGTAAGAACTTAAATCTTTCATTAGTAAAACAATCTAATAGTACGAATAAAAAAATATACTTTATATTAAAATCGTTTTACTATCGCTTCGACTTTTAACTCGTTCGCAGAAGTCATAAGATTCATTACACACTACTTAGTTCGATCAACAAACGAAGGAAAATCAATGTACTGAGAAATGATAGCGACTCAAGCCATTGGACTAGATGAACTACTGAACTAAAAGAGTGATATACTTCGCAGTGATCAAAAGATATGTTCATATCTTTTCAATTCAGTGACACATTTTGCGCACCTCTACTATGAATAGTCAGCGCGTCGCTAGCGAGTGAACAACACATTGTCAGCACTTTGATTAACGTTTAGTCAATGAATAGTCAGTGCATCAATAAAGAGTGGACAACACGTTACCAGTACTTGATTAACGTTTAGTCAATGAACAGTCAGCGCGTCAGTACCGAGTGGAGAATTCATCGTTAGCAATTGATTAACATTTAGTCAATGCATAGTCAGTACATCGATAGCAAGCGGATAACTATCCTGACTATAAGACTATAGGAGACTCGTCAGAGTATTTAAAGAATTGGACACAAACCCCATATATTAATACTTTGGTGCCAATTATGTTGGAGTTAAACAGAAATGCCAATTATTGACTTAAGCTAAAAAAACAGAATAAAGTTTTAGTATTAATGTTGTCTTCGCTGACTTATCAAAATTAAATACACCAAAAACACTACCAACCTTAGGGTATTTTAATAGTAAGTGTCCATATGTGATGTTACAAATATTATTTGTATTAATATCCCTAAAACTTTGAGAAATTATTATCATACTAACAAAAACCGTTAAAATAAAAACAAAAATCTGAGTAATATTAGACTTTTATTAAATAAGATTTCTATCTAAATAATATTATCCAGTCACCGTTGTGATAGAATCTATACATTCAATAATCGTTTCTTAGTATAAACAAAGCCAATATCACTGAAACAACATTTTAAATGCTTCATGATACGACACAACAGTATTTCCTTTCATGGCAGTATCATCGAATCATAAATCATTCAACAGTATAGAAATCATCTTTGTTTCAATAATATCACCGACTCAACATGATTCAACAATACTAAAGATAAAAGGATCACTGTTTCAACAATATCACTGACTTAAAAAACATTTTGTTACAGTGACACTGACTTAACAGTAACTATAATGAATTAACTGACTTGCAGTTTCTCGGTGACTTGTCGCTGATATCACTGATTCAACATTATTATTACCTCAGGTGTATAATGACTATCACTGCTTTATAATTATATCAACAGTGGCACTATATAAAGTGTCAAATACTTTAATCCCAACTTTTTTTTATATATCATTAATTTATTAACTGTCTATATAATAACATAGTAGTTGTTGGGCGTAAATGTTGAGTAAAAAATATTAATCCGATATAATTGATTCAACAGTATCATTAACTCAACGGTGTGGTAATGTCATACTCAAAATGTTGTTTTTTTTTATATAAATTTGAAGTTTACCCTCATAACAATGTGGTATTCAATGATATCACTGCATTAACAATATAATTATTCAGCCGTATAAAGCCCTTGAGTACACGACCGAGAAAAATCGAATGTATATTATGGAATCATATGGCAAAGGCGTTTTAGTCACATTAAAGTTTAAAATAATACATGCTGTTCCCGTTACTTTTCTTCAAATTAGTGCAAAAGAGAGGATATAATTTTATTAGTATATTTTAACGTTTTTAACTAGGGTTGTTTTGTCATTAAATTTGAATAAATTTTCACCTTATATTATTGAAATAAAATTCAATAATATAAGAAGTTAAATCGCGACTAATTTCAGTCATTTTTGAAACTTATTATTTTGGCACTACTATGACTTTTAATAGAATTGATATGTTGCAATAATTTCATGACGTGTTAAAAATACTTAAATACTAAAAAATGTTTTTCGCGAATGCACGCCACTTTAGTCTCAATAAATAAGAAAAGAAAACTTTTGAAAAAAGACAAGAGGTTTCATAGAATACCGAGCAGGAACCAAGTTTCATTCGCATAAAATAACATTAAACAACAAGCATAATTTTGGAATGGTAATAATATTGTATTACTATGCACGTACTGTTTGCTAAACACATTGTTTATCCACTCTCTCTTTCATCCCTCTGTCCCTTTCTAATATATATAACTGCACTACTAATGCATAGCTGTTACATACAACAGCAAAAGTGTCGGTCAGACAGTCTCTCACGTAGCTCAAATCCAAACGCGCAAAAGGAACTTCATTTCAATTATAGAATAATACATAGAATGAATTAACAATGCCTTTTCATAACATACGTCCAATTTCTGTCGGTCCTGTGTGCATAGTGTAATGCTTCAACACCACCGATTGCTTCGCCACAGTATATTGTAACTCAATCAATTAAGTATTATGTGTCATGGCGAATGTTTGGTCCAGAACATTTTCTACCAAGCTTGTATATACATGTATGCGATTAGTGTTGACATAACCCATCGCTTGACAAGAATAACTTTAATAACACAAACTAAAATAAACAATAAAAAGCTCTAGTAAACATGTCTCCATGTCCAAAGGCACGTAATATCAGTAAATAAAATAATTTTTAAAAAAGCTATCCTTTACTTAGAAAAACTAACAACTAGATGCGAATAAATCAAGCATGGTTTTGTGTGCTTACATAAATTGTTTATTGCTTTCATACAATTGAATTATGACTCAGAGATTGGTGTTGTTAGATTCACATTACCCCTAGCAATTCTTAAAACGTCTGAACGTGAGCTCACTTGATTTGAACAAAATAAATACATAATTACGTTACCACATTTTTATTAAACACCTTTTTAAAGCTAACATATCATAAGATTTTCAAAATAAAGTTATACCGAGCTAAAATACTATTCATCTTGTTTAGTGATGTTTTTATTTTCAAAATACCCTAAAAATTTAGCATAAGCATTACAAAGGTAACGTTTTTCCTTTTTTTTTTTTAATTCAAAAAGTAAAAGTATATAACAAACATATACATGGTAAATCTTAAAAGAAATACAGTCTAAACAATGGTTTAAATTTTTATGTAAAGTGAATCTAACAAATTAAATCATTGCTATAACAAAATTTTCAAACAAGTATCGATAAATTATTTGAACTAAATAAATAGATATACGAATTAACTATGAACAGAAACGAATCATCACCATTGAAACGGGGTATATGTGGTCGACTTTCAGAAGCGCAAAATTAATTTTTAGTGCATTTTCGCTTAGATCGTTACTACTGTGAAATAATTTCCTCGCCACATTTAAATTATTTATTTTACTCCGACACTAAATATCAATAATTACACAAAGCTATCTACATGAGCCACTCTTCGTTTGGTGTTGCCATTCAAAAACCATCTATGGGTTAACGCAGACGAGCATTTTGAGTACAAGTCAATTGAACACTATGGTTGCTGTGGCTTCTGCTATTTGTCAATGACTTAGCAGTAAATAAATCAGTGTCACACATTGATATAAAAAATCCTAGATAAACAGTCCCAAACAAAACTGATACTCAAAACTGTAGCTTATTATTCTAATAAATTTATAGCTATGGTAAAACACATGGTTTTGCATATTCAACCTTAAGCATTAGATTTATAGTTGTTTTGAAAAAGCAACGTACAAAAATTTATAAAATTGACAATGTCACGACCGACGTGATTCTATTTGAAATGAGTGCACAATTTAAAATTGTGCGCTCATTTTTAGAGGACTTTTTTGAGACACCGATTGTGTATCTGGGGTTTTTTATATCAATGGTGTCACCACAAAAACCTTCATTTTATGTCACCACAAAAACCTTCATTTTATTGATTATAACTATTCCCCAGACTTCACAGTTCACCACAATTCAACACAATTTTTTTTCAATAACCGGGACCCATAGCTTTGCATTGCATTTGCATGAGCATTACTAGATTCAAAAGTGTTTCACCTAGATTTCGATTTTCGAGGGTAACATGAAAAAAATCAAAACCATACTGCGTAGTAGCATGGTTATATTTATTTGTTGGTACACTTTTCTTGGAGAACGACATTTGTAGCTAGATATTTTTGTATTTTTCCAAAATTTAGAAGTCTTTGGATTATTTGATTATTTTTAGAGAGTTTGAACTCTCCAACAGCTGGAGGCTCTTGTGATGGGCAAGCAATCACTACTAAAAGACGGGCAATCTTGTAGGTGTCAAAAGACTTAAGTAAACTTTTTTTTTGAAGTTATATCTCCCAATTTGTAAAATAAATACCATGACCCTCATATCACCAGAGAAATAGGTATAGATGCATTACACCCACGACTAGCTTACAGTATTTAATGCCATGATGTGACAGATGGCCCAACGTTTCGACAACAAAAAACATAAAACCCATCTCCTACAAAATATATTTTCCAAAAAACTTATTCTGAACAATTTACCCAACAACTTTCCATGATCAAAGCCAGTTACCGCCAGACTACAAAAACAACCAGTAAAATGTATCCCTCAAATGTACGGTACAACCATTACATATTGCAATTTATTTTTTTACACGACACACACCGTTCATTTCAATTTTGACTTATACAATTAGATAGTTTGCATACATCTAACAAAAACGCTAAGCGTTCACGAAGCCATATAGTACTTAACGAGTTCACACATAATTCCTATCAAGTGGTAACCTCAAAACAATTTTCAATTTACAATCTACTAGCGTTCTAGTTAACAAGAACCTGTACAAACATAGTACTTACTTTTATTATTGCTGTTGCAACTGACTTGCAGTCAAAACTTAACCCATATGTTCTGCATCCAAAAGGTATATCAAACAATATCTAAGTTTGTCTAGATGTTTACACTATGTTACGATAATGGCAGATTTTGTTTTACTTACAGAGCTAGACATTTTTGAGCTGGCAACACTTGTGTTGTTATAAATAACCATTGTCTGGGAATGATTCATCTTGCTTTTTATATTCATTTCGCTCCTTTCACGCCAACAATAATGGGACTTCCTGGAAAGATATTACAATATTTTATAGATTTTTTTATCTATCAAATATAAAGGATTATTTTTGAAAGACCAGCCACATTTTCAGTTGCTGTGAGGGTATGATAATATTATGTCCAATTTTTGCAATAAAAAATAATTTTAATAAATAGAAAATTTCATCTTCATCCCAATCATAAAATACAACGCGTGGATAAACTAACACAACGTACATAAACTACAGAGATGGGAGCAGACAGTTCAACGGTGATTGTCCGCGTTGTCAAATTTGGTAGTTCTTGCACTTTTCATTCAGTGGGTTATTTTTGTTTTCTATTGTTACACAAAATGGCGCGTTATTATTGTCTTAACATATGTATATGGTTATTATGCTATAATTATGTTAGTGTGGACATGGTAGAAGTGGATTTCATCGGGGTCATGAACTCCCCCCCTAGGCAGGGATCAAGGTATGGATTTATTGCAAACAAATTAGGACTAGAGCCTATCTTAAGTGAACCTCGAATATGTGACCCCCCTGACCCAAATCTGGATTCGCTTTTGATTATTTGCAAGAATATGGGTGTTACAAGTCTTAGTTAATAGTTACCAAACATATTCTACCACATACACTTTTATAAAATCAATATATTATACTAACCCTAAACATACTAGTTTTTACTGGCAGTACTGTCCTCCCACTTAGCTACCGGCAGCATGTCCCCCACTCACCATCCCCCGCTACTGGCAGCATGTCCCCACTCACCGTCCCCCGCTACTGGCAGCATGTCCCCACTCAACCTCCCCCACTACTGGCACATGTCCCCACTCACCGTCCCCCGCTACTGGCAGCATATCCCCACTCACCGTCCCCCGCTACTGGCAGCATGTCCCCACTCACCATCCCCCGCTACTGGCAGCATATCCCCACTCACCGTCCCTCGCTACTGGCAGCATATTCCCACTCACCGTCCCCCGCTACTGGCACATGTCCCCACTCACCGTCCCCCGCTACTGGCACATGTCCCCACTCACCGTCCCCCGCTACTGACACATGTCCCCACTCACCATCCCTCGCTACTGGCACATGTCCCCACTCACCGTCCCCCGCTACTGGCACATGTCCCCACTCACCTTCCCCCGCCACTGGCACATGTCCCCACTCACCGTCCTCCGCCACTGGCACATGTCCCCACTCACCGTCCCCCGCTACTGGCACATGTCCCCACTCACCGTCCCCCGCCACTGGCACATGTCCCCACTCACCGTCCTCCGCCACTGGCACATGTCCCCACTCACCGTCCCCCGCCACTGGCACATGTCCTCACTCACCGTCCCCCGCCACTGGCACATGTCCCCACTCACCGTCCCCCGCTACTGGCACATGTCCCCACTCACCGTCCCCCGCTACTGGCACATGTCCCCACTCACCGTCCCCCGCCACTGGAACATGTCCCCACTCACCGTCCTCCGCCACTGGCACATGTCCCCACTCACCGTCCCCCGCCACTGGCACATGTCCCCACTCACCGTCCCCCGCCACTGGCACATGTCCCCACTCACCGTCCCCCGCCACTGGCACATGTCCCCACTCACCGTCCCCCGCTACTGGCACATGTCCCCACTCACCGTCCCCCGCTACTGGCACATGTCCCCACTCACCGTCCCCCGCCACTGGAACATGTCCCCACTCACCGTCCCCCGCTACTGGCACATGTCCCCACTCACCGTCCCCCGCTACTGGCACATGTCCCCACTCACCGTCCCCCGCCACTGGAACATGTCCCCACTCACCGTCCTCCGCCACTGGCACATGTCCCCACTCACCGTCCCCCGCCACTGGCACATGTCCCCACTCACCGTCCCCCGCCACTGGCACATGTCCCCACTCACCGTCCCCCGCCACTGGCACATGTCCCCACTCACCGTCCCCCGCTACTGGCACATGTCCCCACTCACCGTCCCCCGCTACTGGCACATGTCCCCACTCACCGTCCCCCGCTACTGGCACATGTCCCCACTCACCGTCCCCCGCCACTGGAACATGTCCCCACTCACCGTCCTCCGCCACTGGCACATGTCCCCACTCACCGTCCCCCGCCACTGGCACATGTCCCCACTCACCGTCCCCCGCCACTGGCACATGTCCCCACTCACCGTCCCCCGCCACTGGCACATGTACCCACTCACCGTCCCCCGCTACTGGCACATGTCCCCACTCACCGTCCCCCGCTACTGGCACATGTCCCCACTCACCGTCCCCCGCCACTGGCACATGTCCCCACTCACCGTCCCCCGCCACTGGCACATGTCCCCACTCACCGTCCCCCGCCACTGGCACATGTCCCCACTCACCGTCCCCCGCTACTGGCACATGTCCCCACTCACCGTCCCCCGCTACTGGCACATGTCCCCACTCACCGTCCCCCGCCACTGGAACATGTCCCCACTCACCGTCCCCCGCTACTGGCACATGTCCCCACTCACCGTCCCCCGCTACTGGCACATGTCCCCACTCACCGTCCCCCGCCACTGGAACATGTCCCCACTCACCGTCCTCCGCCACTGGCACATGTCCCCACTCACCGTCCCCCGCCACTGGCACATGTCCCCACTCACCGTCCCCCGCCACTGGCACATGTCCCCACTCACCGTCCCCCGCCACTGGCACATGTCCCCACTCACCGTCCCCCGCTACTGGCACATGTCCCCACTCACCGTCCCCCGCTACTGGCACATGTCCCCACTCACCGTCCCCCGCCACTGGAACATGTCCCCACTCACCGTCCTCCGCCACTGGCACATGTCCCCACTCACCGTCCCCCGCCACTGGCACATGTCCCCACTCACCGTCCCCCGCCACTGGCACATGTCCCCACTCACCGTCCCCCGCCACTGGCACATGTCCCCACTCACCGTCCCCCGCTACTGGCACATGTCCCCACTCACCGTCCCCCGCTACTGGCACATGTCCCCACTCACCGTCCCCCGCCACTGGCACATGTCCCCACTCACCGTCCCCCGCTACTGGCAGCATGTCCCCACTCACCGTCCCCCGCTACTGGCACATGTCCCCACTCACCGTCCCCCGCCACTGGCACATGTCCCCACTCACCGTCCCCCGCTACTGGCAGCATGTCCCCACTCACCGTCCCCCGCTACTGGCACATGTCCCCACTCACCGTCCCCCGCCACTGGCACATGTCCCCACTCACCGTCCCCCGCTACTGGCAGCACTGCTTGCGCACGGAGTCAGCGCCGGAGGGCCGCACGTCGGCGGGCTCGGCGTCGGGCCGGATCACGTCGCCCTCGGGCGGGTCGCGCATCTGCTTCTGCGACACGATCCTGTAGATCTCTGTGGACGGAAACGTTACAGCATTTATAACCAACTGTTCTAATTTACTAATTTTTTTAGATGGATTACTATAATTTAATCATGCAATTAATACCTCCTAAAATTACCCATTACCCAAAATCATGTTTATTCCCATTATTACCCAAAGGCATTTTAGCATCATTAATACCTAATTTCGCATATTATAAATAGAAAGTGAGAGTTCATTTGCAGAAATCACCCATAATATTTTTCCCCGTGTTGGTCTGGGCCCCTTTGAAAATTAAACAATTTGCCTCCTTGTCAGGCAGTTAATAAATGGTAAATGTCTCTTAACTAAGTGGTACAATCTGTAACATCTTGCCCAGGTTTTGGTACCACCACCTCGTCCCTTCATACCGATTTGGAGTGTAAAGTAGCAATTAAGTTTATGCTCTTAAGGATAAGTTTACTTGCTGCTTACCTTACCATCCGTATGGCAATGGTCTAATAGCATCTACACGCTGATAGAAACGCACCAGTAACATTATTGGTGTCTATGAACGATGGTTTATCTCTTTCAATCAGGAGAACCATGCACTTGTTTGATGTCTAGTACAGGGATGGGGAAACTTTTTCGTTCGTGTGCCAATATTTACTAACAAAATATATGGCGCGCCAAGTTGTTGCATTTTTGGCTATATTTATAACGAAAAATTTTCCCCACCCCTGATTTAATTAATGAAATAAAAATATTGATATGTGTTTTCTGAAACACGAATTTATTATGCAATATTGCAAAATAACTATTAGAACAAGAAAGTTATTTCAATTTTTTTTTGATGGATGAATGATTTTTGTTCGATGGTCGTGGGCCGTATATAATTAGACGCTTCGCGGGCCAGAGATGGCCCGCCTGCCGTATTTTCCCCATCCCTGGTCTAATATATAAACGAGAATTATAAAGCAATTCGGAGTACAGCGGTGGTACAATTGAGGCAAAATTATTTAACTAAAAAAATAAATAACATCAATATCTTGTAAAATTTATTTGGTGGTAAGTGGAAAACGTAGTTTTTAAAAATCATCATAAACATCCCATAACTCATTAAAAATCTATACATATAATAAAATCGTAGGAAAGTCAAAACTGTACATTGAATATTTTTTTAAAATACTTAGAACGTGATCTACAATCTATATCAAAGCCAAAAATATAGTTTTTAGAATTTTTGTCTGTTTTTCTGTATGTATGTCCAGGGTAAACTGAAAAAGTACTGCATAGATTTGCTTCAAATTTTGCATGAATATTACTAACAGGTCGGGTCAACATATATGCTACATATTATCACGCTATCACCTACGGGGGAGGAGCAGTGCGGAGTAAACGAAGTCTGCTGCCAGTCTGCACCGATATAGTTAATATAATTTTAAAAAAGTATTTTTTCTCCAAGACTAAATCTAAATATGTTACGCATTCCTTTCTCTTTATTGTGCTGTTATTTATTTTTATACTAGGAGACAATAGAAGAACTTTGAATATTAAATAAAAAGTTTTATGAAGCGCAAGTTTAAATAATTTCTCAAGACCCAGTTGGATATCAAATTAGATATCCTCAGTTGGATATCAAATTAAATATAAAGAGTAAAAGTTTAAGCCAGCGACTCTTATCTGTGCTCGTTTGTCTGCTTGTGTTATTAAAGCAACATAGTCTGCATAACCTAAGCAGGAATTCTTCCGGCTACGCTAGTGAGAATAAATAATTAAATCCTAAGTTGCACTTATATGACGAAAGTACTGATTCCTGTGGGCAAACTAGAGTAAGGCGCTTAAACACAGTGTAATACTTTAACATCTGAAATGTAATTCGAGATCAAAAATGTAAACAATGGTGTAGTCAATTTAAAGTAACAGCCGTAACTTTTGTGGTTTGTCAAAAAGTATTAAAATATCTTAAAAAAATTACAAGTGTACATTACATTTCTAAAACTAAATATTGCATATAGATTTTTTTATACAAAATACCTGTAACAGACTTCATCTATCCTTTAAGAGGTTTAGTGTAATAAAAGAAAATAATAAGAATCTATACTATTTTTTCTTGTTAAAAATATGTCTGAATTATGTTTAATAAATAATATCAATGGAATTAAAGACGAAAATAAATAAAGAAAACTAATTCTCAATAATATATAAGACCTAAGATATAAACATATAAAACCTTAAAAAAGAGAATGACAGGAAAGAAAATTGGGGGATATAGAAAAAATAATGAGAGGATGAAAAAAATGGAAAAATGGAGAGAAAACGGGGGATTTGTTTTAAAGTTCTGGGCGTTATAAAAGAGATTCTTCGTTTGAGACAATAATATAGATATATCAGGGATATTACGGAGTGTAAATAATAATATAAATACTCTTAATGTGAGAAAAGATAGGAGGAAAAGGGATTGGTAAAAATTTTATTGATCAAAAACCGTGAGTATGTAGAATAGGGATTTATTCAGGGATTACGTATGTACTTGTGCAACTACGTATTTGATATGGTAGTCGTTGGGTTTATTTAAATCTAGCAGTATTGGTAGAATGTAGTTTTATTAGAAGGTAAATCTTTTGAATGCTGTCTATACAACTTTAATAAACATATTACCGATAAATATGTGATTAGGTTTACAAGAATGAAATTGTGCAAAATGTTGTGTAAAGGTGGATCGATCCTTGACTGAGTGAAGAATGTTTGTTGTATGAAGAAAGGAAATTATTTATTTTAAGGAATAGCTGTTGAAAAGATATTTAATAACATGGGAGAAACGTGGACTTGTTTGCTTTATAGAAATTGTGTGATATTATTATTAGGGAAGTCTATTTTGATTTTAGGAAAATAAAACCTTAATTTCTGTTGTTATTTAAATGTTTTTTTTCTTTCCATGAAAATGTGAGCAATGGTTGTGGAGCTATTGCTGCCTCACAGTCTTGCAGCAGGGTTGCTCATCAGGACGCAGGATAAGTCGGAATTCTAAACAACACAGGTGATGTAGTTTTCCAATTTAAATTAAATTAGTGTGTGTGATAAATAAATCATTTTGATTTTATTTCAGCAGAGTCGTACAAGTGACTAAGATTATTATGTTTGTATAACTATACTAGACTAAGTAATGGCTTTACTTTATCAAATTTCAGTGCTTGACGGATAACAGTTTATTAATTAATTAGGAAATGGATTTATGGACTTAATTATATGTATATAGATTTTCATCATCGGTATTTAAAGGAAACCCATTGCCTTTAGACACTATTGTTATTATACCTATAGGTATGAGGTATACCTCACAATTGGCTAATATTGCTATGTTTATTTTTCACAGGAATAAGTAATGGCTTTGCATTATCAAATGCCAAAAGCATGTTGGCTAAACAGCTTATTAACTAACAAGGAATAGATTTATGTGCTTTAATTGTTTATACTATACTTTTACCATATGCATTTGAACTATCATTATTGCAGCTTTACCTTACAAATGGCCGATATTGCTATGTTTGTTTATTTTTCATAGGAGTAAGAAATGGCTTTGCATTACCAAATTCAAAGGCATGTTGGCTAAATAGCTTATTAATTAGGAATAGATTTAAGTGCTTTAACTACTTTATACTATACTTTCATCATCGTCATTTGGAGGAATTCCATTGTTATTAGTTACTAATACTACTGCACCTGAATTAATATTATCAACTAGTTTCAACGTACAATTCGCAACATTATAGAAGCGAATCCCGCTGGATCACTAGATTTTCCCGGGATAATAAATAGCCTATGTACTAATCCAAGTCATCAACTACCTGTGTTTAAAATTTCATTCAAATCCGTTTCGTAGTTTTGCGTGCGTTTTTATCTTTTAAAATCTACTAACTGGTGATAGTTACCACATATCTTTATAGATGAGAACCGGCTAAGGAAGTTCTTAGAATAATTTCCATAGTACAGTTGATCCTGCTTGTTATTTAAACTTTAGGGATCGAGAGTTGATTCCTTTGGAGTCTTCGAGGCCGCGTGGGGGTGACTTCTTAGCTGTCGTCGGAGCTGAGGGCAGAGCTACTGTAGGTTTGTTGCAGAGTTGGAGGTATGGCAAATACGATTTTAATTTCTGCATTGTTATAATTTTGGGCAGTTATAATTTTTTTTTATGAAGGAACAATTAGGTGATAGGGTAGGGCGTGTAGATATTAGGTGGAAGAATTGATGCTTTAATATATTGAGGAATTTAAGGAATACTTTGTTTATTATTGACTTTCAATTAAAACTAGGTGATTCAAGCTTAGGAAATATTTATTATAGAAACTTTCTCTAGTTAAAATGTTTACTTGAATTGATGCTTCAAATTGGATTAGGAGGAAATAGGAACTTTTAGAAATTGAAGGCAGAAGGTCTGTTACTGTAGGAATAATATATTACAACCAATAAGTGGGGGTATAAATCTACACAAAATTCACACGAAAACCTACCTTAATATGAATTATTAAAATTATGAAATGTTAATACGAATTATTATATCCTATTATAAAACTAAATATTAACTAATACGTAAATTGGTTGCATAGGCCAAACTCTTAAAATCAAATCTTCATAAAACATTATTTTATTTACAATCAAATTTAAAACCGAGTACAAATATTAAACGAGATAATCACAAACTAATACAAATTACTCTCTTCGTGTCTAACAAAGGAATAATTAATATAAACTGAATTGTTGAATTAAATTTGGAGCGAAAATCTTAAATGACTTTAATAAAGCTTCAGGGAGTTAGAGTGCAAGAGAGGAATGAATGAACTTTATTCCAAACGTATTATGTTTATTTAACCATATTTTGTATAAATTATTTACTTAATTTAATTAATTATTTATTTATTTTATTCTTATTTTATATTATTTATATAGGGATTTAGGAGGATAGGAATTATAATATTAAACTTCTTTATCAAATTAATTCTTTTGGATAATTGAAATATTATTGTTTATAGTGACAGTGCATAACAGATCTTTTAGTAAGATAGGAAGTTTACTAAATAAATCTGAAATTAAGGTTAATTACTAATTTTGGATTAGATATTTTTACCTTTTACCTTGGTAAATAGATCATGTCATCTTCATCTCACGGGAATATCGACTTTACGAAGGCATCAAGTTGTGCTGGGTGTATCTATATAAAGACATACAAGTAATGTTGTCATTATGGTCATCTTCTCTTTACCAGTGCAGACACACGGTTCATATGCCCCTCTGTCGCGAGCATGGTATTTGGGGCGATAACCCAGATAAACACCCAACTATACCGCCAAGCAAAGTTGATCCATTTTCATATCTAATCATCTCAGACATGAACTATTTTACAGAACTAGAGTTATTTGTCTAAATTGTTTATCTGTATATATTCATATATTAACCTGGATTCCATGATTGAATCTATACATCATAAGGATTGTACAAATGAACTTTACTTATGATTATTCGGGTGGATAGATGTTTCATAATACTGTTCACTTAAAGCAACAATAGATCTAAAAGCGTTGATTTCTAAAAGTTCAGACCATACTAAATTCTGAAATTTGATTAAAGAGAAATTGAAATAAGAGTAATAGAGCTCTAATAATCTGGAGAAGACATAAATAACTTAGTTTCATTAGAAAGCGAGTATAAGACGAATTGTTTGGATTCTAAGATGTATTGAGTATTCAATCACAATATTAGTGAGTTCAAAGATCTTACTAAATTTCAACTATAACTTCAAATTCAATTAATAAGTAATATTTCATTGCTTGTGGTGACTATAAATTATTAGGGTTATAGGAGGAAATTTGACTATAATAACTAGAACAAAGGTTAATTTCTAGTTCAGTAATAATTTATTTTAATTATTTGGCTTTTTGATTGGACCATACCTTCGTCACAAGGTAGTGTCGGCTTTGCGAAGGCATCAGGGTTGTATGCATGTCGCATGCATTGTGTATATCTATATAAAGACACACATGTAATGTTGTCGTTATGGTTATCTCCTCGTTGCCAGTGCGTGGTATTCGGATAAGGCCTACCGCAAACAGTGTATTCAGAGGGTTAACCCAGATAAACACCAACTATCTATCGCCTAGCAAAGTTGAACTATTTACATAATTAATCAAATCGTCAACCAGGTATGAGCTACATCACAGAGCTGGATATATTAAATTGCTTGTTTTAATGTATTTTTATACATTAACCTGAGTTCATTTGACTTTCGTCATAAGGATTATCTTAATTGATTTTACTTATGAAATTTTTATGATTTGGATTATTTGAAGTTCATTGCGAGCAATGATTACTTTTATATATGTTTATTTATCGCGTACCGACTATTAATGTTTCGGTATTGTGATTGAAGACAACATATTATCTGTCTTAGTTTTGTCAAGTAATTATTAAAACAAATTTGCACAAACTTTAATTGTAAACTTGAGAATTATATTTATTATTTGGCTTTTGACTGCGCTCAATACAAATGATGCACCTTAGTCATGCCAATATTTATTATTACTGGCTGTTACTAAAATAACAACAGTATATACTTTATCAACATTTATGTACTCCAAGTCAATGCTATCGCAAACTTGAGTACTTTATATATTATTTTAATTATTTTACTTTGATCAAGTCAATGCTTAGTCGTATACTTGAGAATTATATTTATTGTTTGGCCTTTTGACTGTGCTCAATACAAATGATGCACCTTTGTCATGCCAATATTTATTTATTATTTTGTTACTGTTTGTTACTAAAATAACAACAGTATATAATTTTATCAACATTTATTTACTTCAAGTCAATGCTTAATTGTATACTTGAGAAACATATTTATTATTTGGCCTTTTGACTGTGCTCAATACAAATGATGCACCTTTGTCATGCCAATATTTATTTATTATTTTGTTACTGTTTGTTACTAAAGTAGCAACGGTATATATTTTTATCAACATTACTTACTTCAAGTCCATGCTTAACTGTATACTTGAGAAACATATTTATTATTTGGCCTTTTGACTGTGTTCAATACAAACGATGCACCTTTGTCATGCCAATATTTATTTATTATTTTGTTACTGTTTGTTACTAAGTAGCAACGGTATATATTTTTATCAACATTTACTTACTTCAAGTCCATGCTTAACTGTATACTTGAGAAACATATTTACTATTTGGCCTTTTGACTGTGCTCAATACAAATGATGCACCTTTGTCATGCCAGTATTACTTATTATTTTGTTACTGTTTGTTACTAAAGTAGCAACGGTATATATTTTTATCAACTTTATTTACTTCAAGTCAATGCTTAATTGTATACTTGAGAAACATATTTATTATTTGGCCTTTTGACTGTGCTCAATACAAATGATGCACCTTTGTCATGCCAGTATTACTTATTATTTGTTACTGTTTGTTACTAAAGTAGCAACGGTATATATTTTTATCAACATTACTTACTTCAAGTCCATGCTTAACTGTATACTTGAGAAACATATTTATTATTTGGCCTTTTGACTGTGTTCAATACAAACGATGCACCTTTGTCATGCCAATATTTATTTATTATTTTGTTACTGTTTGTTACTAAGTAGCAACGGTATATATTTTTATCAACATTTACTTACTTCAAGTCCATGCTTAACTGTATACTTGAGAAACATATTTATTATTTGGCCTTTTGGCTGTGCTCAATATTAATGAGGCACCTTGGTCATGCCTATACTCATCAACTTCCAAACAATGTATTCACATGTTTGGACATTAAACTATATGGCTATCACTTTGTGACCCCACAACAGTAATGCCTATCTGCCATTAACTTGGTTCTTCATAATATATTGATTTTCTCTTTGAGATTAAGGACTTTAGTTCCTTTTAGTTCAATATACTTCTGGGGGATACGCTAGGAAGGCCTTCAGCCGGCTTGGTATCCACACATGTGAGGCGTGGCGGCGCCTCTTACATATCCCACAATAATAAAATTGCGGCACTAAGGTGCTTTACAACTCCCAACCTAAATATTACAATAATTTTATCCATATATTCCATACTGCCGTACTTCTTTCCTTTAGATGAAGACAATGTAATTATTAATATCATCATATTGCTTTCTTAAGCTATATATTTTATTATGTATTTTATGTATATATTTAATATGTTATTCCCTTCCTTAGAGTCAAATATCTTTATTATGTACTTATGTATCTATGTAATGTATTACTCCTTTTCTTAATTCAAATATCTTTATTATGTATTTATGTATTTATGTAATACATTACTCCCTCCCTTAAGCCAAATATATTCAATTTATTAAATTTTAGTCCTTTAAATCAATCTATAGTATACATTTCCTGATAAAGTATGGTTGTTTATAAGAGATGAAGTGTACCTTTGAAAAGAATGATTGGGTAAACTATATAACACAAAATGAGTCCTCAATTTAACACTAGATGAATCATTTGGCCAGATAATATGATTATAACTCTGTTGACTCCTTTATAAACGAAATATAACAGACAATTTTGTTATATTTAAAATGTGCGTTTAGAGGGTCTTCGGGAGAGTTTGTTACAATTTGGTGCCGCGACGCAGGACATAATTTTGAACACAGTTAATCAGATTACAAGAAAAGTATTTCTGAAATTAAAAATTATCTGTGACTTATATGACAAAACATAGGTTTTGTCACAATTTGGAGCCGTGACGTGTGACAAAGGTCTTCAAACATTTCATCTCGGTAAACATTTAAGCTAGACAAACATATTTTTGAGCAGAGACCTAAAATTTATGGATAACTTGGTATTGATTGCTAGTGTGAAAGGGTAGAATGATTTGAGTTCATAATACAAAATATTAGGTTGTAGTAATATTAAAATAAATTCTAAATAGATATTTTGATTCATGGTAAAACATGACAAAAGATAAATATTTACTAAAATGAGTTAATCGAGAATGATCTTAAAGTACAATAAACATAATTTTAATCTAGACATAAAATCAAAATCAACTAGTAATTACTCGTATCTTCATCCAAATGACTAAAAATCATTACTTCCTTTTTCTCTGTCGGGTAAGTAGCCTGTATCAATTCTTGTTGACTCTTTTATGGATAGAGTAGCTTCTAATGGTTAAAGTGTTTTAGTTCAGTCCAGTGGTTAGGAGTCTATTCATTACAAAAATATAAAAAAGAAACATAATAATAAAAATTCCGAATAGTATTACATATTCTCAATAAAAAGGATAATTAAACTTTAACATAATATTTATAAAAAATATAAATAAACTACAATGATTATACTTAAATTAAGACCCTTAAAATTGTACTCTATCGAATTAAATTTAAGAATTGCTAAGTTTTAGTTCTAACAATCTTGAATTTTTATTCAATCTAATTTGTTATACACGAATAATTAGTAGTAACTTATTTATTTAATAACTAGCTGTTGCCAGCGACTTCGTCCGCGCGGACTTCGTTTGCTCCGCACAGCACCTGGTCGCTAGGTGATAGCGTGATAATATGTAGCCTATATGTTGGCCTGACCTGTTAGTAATATTCATGCAAAATTTGAAGTAATCCATGCAGTACTTTTTGAGTTTGCTCCGGACATACATACAGACAAACAGACAAACAGAAAATCAGACAAACAGACAAAAATTCTAAAAACTATATTTTTAGCTTTGATATCGATTGTAGATCACGCCCCAAGTATTCTTTTAAAAAATATTCAATGTACAGTTTTACCTTCCTACGATCTTATTATATGTATAGATTTAGTTTGCGTGATCCAAAATCAATACCTCTTTTATTTAGTTGAGTAAAGGAAACCTACAATAGTGTTATAACGAAATTAAACGATAAGTAATTCACAGCAGTTTATTGCACATTGATTCAAGTGTTGTACTTACATAGTTATAAGAGTTCACCTACAAGTATATTAACATGAGCTAAGGTAAGGTATATAGTTTTCATATAAACTTTGTCTCTTATTTGGTTTTATCTAAAGAGTTTATCCCTTATAGGAAAGATAAACAGATATTCATATATATACCCAGGCCAAATTTCATCAAAATCGGATCAGGCGTATAGTTGTAAAAGGGTAACAGATAGATTTTCGCTTTTATATCTATGTTGATTCTGAGTAATCGAATATCCCCAAGCCAAATTTCATCAAAATCGGTTCAGGGATTTAGTCGAGAATAGATAACAGATAGACAGACTTCCGCTTTTATAAAATTAGTATGGAAGTATGTACTTGTTCATTCGAAGACTTTAAATTATTACTATATAGAGTTTCATCATAACCGACACAGCGGTTTGACCGTGATAGCGTTTAATATAGATAGTTATTTTAGAATTTATAATATTGTTATGGATTATTTTCATGTGGATTTATGTTTTATAAAATTAAATTAAGAAATAAAAGTACGCAAGATAAATTATTTATGTTTTAAAAACGAGCTAATCCTTTTAAATTTTACTCATAATATTAAAAAATATGTAGTTTTGTTATTAGTTTCGGGTTGTTAAAACATATCGCGGTAATATATACATATATATAAAACCTTAATGGTGAGACCTAAATTCAATTTTAATGACATTATGGTTATAAATATGATTTGAAGGATACGTCAGAAACTTGAGCTTGATAAAGTTGTCATAATCAACAGTTATGGTTGTTGTCATTTTGCGTAAATAATAAAATTAAAATAGAAAATTTAAATTGAATATAAATAAGAAGAAAATACTGACATTATATAAAATTAAAATAGGTAAATAAAATCTTGTTATTTGGTTTGAAATAGGGTTACAAGATTTTTCATCTAATGTTAGTGTACAAATCTATTTGCTACAGATAGTATACGGGATCTTTAGTTTTGAACATTTTAAATATATATAAAATTAAATATTTTTAAATTTATTTAATGGTTATTTAAATGAAATGAATGGAATTGAACGATGTTGTTGAATCATATTACATAGTATAACTGTAAAATATATAACCATTTACTTTTAAAGTAATTACTTTTTAGAATGAAATTTCAAAGTATCTTCACGCCGTATCTCCAAAGCGGTAGGCAGAGGTAGAACTAAATGATTAGTTAATTATAAATTAAAATGTAATAATATAAGGACAATAATCTGACTAATACTCTTTATCAATGTATTTGATAAAATTTTAATATAGATAGCTAGGTACATTCAAATCCGGTTATTTATTACTTCTAAAGATGAATGCAATTATTAAATAATTTGGGAATTTTGGAATTCTTATGTAATAAAAAAAAAAGTTTATTTAATACTTATGTAAGTAAATGAGAATCATTATAACACATTATTTTTCGATCTGTAGGGATAAGTGCACTTATAAAAACATTTTCGCAACTAACGGTTGTAACATATCATACCATTTTTAGTATGAATAAATGTGGTTACAATAATTTAGAAATTCAAGGGTAATTTAATTCAAGAGCTGTTATTGATAATAGAGAAGAACAATGTTTAATGTAAAATTTTCTAAATACTTAATCATTCGTAATTACATAATATCATATCTAAAATATAAATATCAATTTAATCGAAACCCTTCTAAAAATAAACTATACCAAATAAACAAATAATAAAGAATTTCCTAGACTGATTATCAATTAACCTAATGCTAATAAATAAGGATATTCAAGCTATTCAAAGCATTTATCATATTTTTAAATAGAGGCATTCAATTAAATTAATTATATACACAAACTTAATAAAGTAAACCATACCTTAGTTATCAAAAATGTTTGCAAAATTATAGTATACCTACAAAGCTAAAGGAACTTAAGAGATAGTTGTAGAAGTTTTGGGATGTAACTAAAATTACTGTTAAGATGCATAATTTGAGAATAAATTAAGATTTGATAGTTCAATTTTGTTCAATTTTCATCATTTGCATTAATGAGAATATTTCAACGAATTTAATATATAGAAAGGATTAAATATATTACTTTATATTTAAATACTATAGAACTTTAAATATTTTTACTAAAGTTAGCCGACTAAATTTAGGAAATTTTAGAATTTTCGGAGGTTAATTTTTTTTATTAAAGTGATTTAACTGTTCTTTTATGTCGATTACGTAAGGAAAATAGGATTGATATTAGAAAACACAAATGATTTGATAAAATAAAATAAATTTTATAAACATTATTACACAACACCAGATTAACAAGAGCTTATCATTTATATACCGATAGTTAAGGAGTAGGATTAGTTAGGGTTATACTATCACAATTATAGATAGAGAAGGAAAGTAATAGGTAGTGTAGAAAATTTAAAATAGTTTGGCCCAGGTTGACAGAAACTAAATAGGAATTTTGAGAAGTAAATTTATAGTTGAAAAAAAAAATTATTTAACTTAAGTGGGGGCGAGAATTAATCACTAACTCTTTAATTTTTAATATTTGTTTGGTTTAAAAAAAAAGGTTATGTCGTAGATTGTGGGTCGTCGGATATTACATTTAAAACAGTTGCTACTCCAACAAGAATATTTAGGATAAAAACATTTATGTGTAGGTATGGTTAGGCAATAGTGTACGTATATAAAGGAACAGATAGGGTTATAAATTGTTAGTTTGAGATATAAAGGTTTTAAAGAAAATAAATATTAATTAAAATTTAAAATATTACTTTCATTGAATATATACAAAATAGTTAAAATTATGTAATATTTTATCACTTATACACTTGTACTGTTTCACAATAAAGCTATTATCATTTATTACCAACCGGTTTCGCTTATACATCATTAGGGCACCTTATAGATACAAACTCATTAATAGTTCTTATAGTTATTAGTAGATTTACAAGAGGGATAGGACAACTTCATTATGTTTATGGAATAATGAGTTAGGATTGAAAGGAGTAGGTAATATAAAATAATAATAATAATAATAAAAGAAAAAACTTCTAATGACGTGTCACCGTTTGTATTTTTCATGATAAACGGGTATATACTTACGCATGTCGCTCTATAGGAAACTTAGTTTTCATGTCTTGAAATTGAGGCTGATGACTGTTTCATATTAGCGTTTGGAATTGTGAATGGGCCAAGTTCAAAAAGGGGTTCACTTTGGCACAAAGAGATGCGCGAATGCAGCACTATAGGGGATCAGGGTTATTCTTCCGTATTTGAGCAATCGCCCTGATAACTACGCAACACAGTCAATCAAAATAAAGGTTGTGCCTGAACAAATAGTCCTTAGTGTGAGTTGTTGTGCAGGACTAGCTAAATATTAAGGAATTAGAATATTTATTAGGGACGGATGATATTGATATACGAATAGATAACATAATAATAAAGCGAATGTTCCAAATTCAGACTATTTGAAAAAAAAAAGAGATAAGATTTTAACTTACGACTCCTGCTTCGCGAATTTAAATAAATTTATAAAAATGTCATAACGATAAAACCAAGGTCTTTCAATTTTCTTTTAACAATTATTTATTAATTAAATCACAGAGATTTGAGATGGGGGATTAGTTTATATTTCGGGTTTTGCTTTTAATTAATTTAGTTTAAAGAAAAACTTATTATTATCGCAGTTAAGAGAGTAGGGTGACCGCATTTTCCTTTCTTTCTTAGAAAGTTGGATTAGTGATAAATTTTATTATAACATGATCGTTGGCAAATCATTTATAATAAAATTTAGGGGGCGATTGTAACAGACTTCATCTATCCTTTAAGAGGTTTAGTGTAATAAAAGAAAATAATAAGAATCTATACTATTTTTTCTTGTTAAAAATATGTCTGAATTATGTTTAATAAATAATATCAATGGAATTAAAGACGAAAATAAATAAAGAAAACTAATTCTCAATAATATATAAGACCTAAGATATAAACATATAAAACCTTAAAAAAGAGAATGACAGGAAAGAAAATTGGGGGATATAGAAAAAATAATGAGAGGATGAAAAAAATGGAAAAATGGAGAGAAAACGGGGGATTTGTTTTAAAGTTCTGGGCGTTATAAAAGAGATTCTTCGTTTGAGACAATAATATAGATATATCAGGGATATTACGGAGTGTAAATAATAATATAAATACTCTTAATGTGAGAAAAGATAGGAGGAAAAGGGATTGGTAAAAATTTTATTGATCAAAAACCGTGAGTATGTAGAATAGGGATTTATTCAGGGATTACGTATGTACTTGTGCAACTACGTATTTGATATGGTAGTCGTTGGGTTTATTTAAATCTAGCAGTATTGGTAGAATGTAGTTTTATTAGAAGGTAAATCTTTTGAATGCTGTCTATACAACTTTAATAAACATATTACCGATAAATATGTGATTAGGTTTACAAGAATGAAATTGTGCAAAATGTTGTGTAAAGGTGGATCGATCCTTGACTGAGTGAAGAATGTTTGTTGTATGAAGAAAGGAAATTATTTATTTTAAGGAATAGCTGTTGAAAAGATATTTAATAACATGGGAGAAACGTGGACTTGTTTGCTTTATAGAAATTGTGTGATATTATTATTAGGGAAGTCTATTTTGATTTTAGGAAAATAAAACCTTAATTTCTGTTGTTATTTAAATGTTTTTTTTCTTTCCATGAAAATGTGAGCAATGGTTGTGGAGCTATTGCTGCCTCACAGTCTTGCAGCAGGGTTGCTCATCAGGACGCAGGATAAGTCGGAATTCTAAACAACACAGGTGATGTAGTTTTCCAATTTAAATTAAATTAGTGTGTGTGATAAATAAATCATTTTGATTTTATTTCAGCAGAGTCGTACAAGTGACTAAGATTATTATGTTTGTATAACTATACTAGACTAAGTAATGGCTTTACTTTATCAAATTTCAGTGCTTGACGGATAACAGTTTATTAATTAATTAGGAAATGGATTTATGGACTTAATTATATGTATATAGATTTTCATCATCGGTATTTAAAGGAAACCCATTGCCTTTAGACACTATTGTTATTATACCTATAGGTATGAGGTATACCTCACAATTGGCTAATATTGCTATGTTTATTTTTCACAGGAATAAGTAATGGCTTTGCATTATCAAATGCCAAAAGCATGTTGGCTAAACAGCTTATTAACTAACAAGGAATAGATTTATGTGCTTTAATTGTTTATACTATACTTTTACCATATGCATTTGAACTATCATTATTGCAGCTTTACCTTACAAATGGCCGATATTGCTATGTTTGTTTATTTTTCATAGGAGTAAGAAATGGCTTTGCATTACCAAATTCAAAGGCATGTTGGCTAAATAGCTTATTAATTAGGAATAGATTTAAGTGCTTTAACTACTTTATACTATACTTTCATCATCGTCATTTGGAGGAATTCCATTGTTATTAGTTACTAATACTACTGCACCTGAATTAATATTATCAACTAGTTTCAACGTACAATTCGCAACATTATAGAAGCGAATCCCGCTGGATCACTAGATTTTCCCGGGATAATAAATAGCCTATGTACTAATCCAAGTCATCAACTACCTGTGTTTAAAATTTCATTCAAATCCGTTTCGTAGTTTTGCGTGCGTTTTTATCTTTTAAAATCTACTAACTGGTGATAGTTACCACATATCTTTATAGATGAGAACCGGCTAAGGAAGTTCTTAGAATAATTTCCATAGTACAGTTGATCCTGCTTGTTATTTAAACTTTAGGGATCGAGAGTTGATTCCTTTGGAGTCTTCGAGGCCGCGTGGGGGTGACTTCTTAGCTGTCGTCGGAGCTGAGGGCAGAGCTACTGTAGGTTTGTTGCAGAGTTGGAGGTATGGCAAATACGATTTTAATTTCTGCATTGTTATAATTTTGGGCAGTTATAATTTTTTTTTATGAAGGAACAATTAGGTGATAGGGTAGGGCGTGTAGATATTAGGTGGAAGAATTGATGCTTTAATATATTGAGGAATTTAAGGAATACTTTGTTTATTATTGACTTTCAATTAAAACTAGGTGATTCAAGCTTAGGAAATATTTATTATAGAAACTTTCTCTAGTTAAAATGTTTACTTGAATTGATGCTTCAAATTGGATTAGGAGGAAATAGGAACTTTTAGAAATTGAAGGCAGAAGGTCTGTTACTGTAGGAATAATATATTACAACCAATAAGTGGGGGTATAAATCTACACAAAATTCACACGAAAACCTACCTTAATATGAATTATTAAAATTATGAAATGTTAATACGAATTATTATATCCTATTATAAAACTAAATATTAACTAATACGTAAATTGGTTGCATAGGCCAAACTCTTAAAATCAAATCTTCATAAAACATTATTTTATTTACAATCAAATTTAAAACCGAGTACAAATATTAAACGAGATAATCACAAACTAATACAAATTACTCTCTTCGTGTCTAACAAAGGAATAATTAATATAAACTGAATTGTTGAATTAAATTTGGAGCGAAAATCTTAAATGACTTTAATAAAGCTTCAGGGAGTTAGAGTGCAAGAGAGGAATGAATGAACTTTATTCCAAACGTATTATGTTTATTTAACCATATTTTGTATAAATTATTTACTTAATTTAATTAATTATTTATTTATTTTATTCTTATTTTATATTATTTATATAGGGATTTAGGAGGATAGGAATTATAATATTAAACTTCTTTATCAAATTAATTCTTTTGGATAATTGAAATATTATTGTTTATAGTGACAGTGCATAACAGATCTTTTAGTAAGATAGGAAGTTTACTAAATAAATCTGAAATTAAGGTTAATTACTAATTTTGGATTAGATATTTTTACCTTTTACCTTGGTAAATAGATCATGTCATCTTCATCTCACGGGAATATCGACTTTACGAAGGCATCAAGTTGTGCTGGGTGTATCTATATAAAGACATACAAGTAATGTTGTCATTATGGTCATCTTCTCTTTACCAGTGCAGACACACGGTTCATATGCCCCTCTGTCGCGAGCATGGTATTTGGGGCGATAACCCAGATAAACACCCAACTATACCGCCAAGCAAAGTTGATCCATTTTCATATCTAATCATCTCAGACATGAACTATTTTACAGAACTAGAGTTATTTGTCTAAATTGTTTATCTGTATATATTCATATATTAACCTGGATTCCATGATTGAATCTATACATCATAAGGATTGTACAAATGAACTTTACTTATGATTATTCGGGTGGATAGATGTTTCATAATACTGTTCACTTAAAGCAACAATAGATCTAAAAGCGTTGATTTCTAAAAGTTCAGACCATACTAAATTCTGAAATTTGATTAAAGAGAAATTGAAATAAGAGTAATAGAGCTCTAATAATCTGGAGAAGACATAAATAACTTAGTTTCATTAGAAAGCGAGTATAAGACGAATTGTTTGGATTCTAAGATGTATTGAGTATTCAATCACAATATTAGTGAGTTCAAAGATCTTACTAAATTTCAACTATAACTTCAAATTCAATTAATAAGTAATATTTCATTGCTTGTGGTGACTATAAATTATTAGGGTTATAGGAGGAAATTTGACTATAATAACTAGAACAAAGGTTAATTTCTAGTTCAGTAATAATTTATTTTAATTATTTGGCTTTTTGATTGGACCATACCTTCGTCACAAGGTAGTGTCGGCTTTGCGAAGGCATCAGGGTTGTATGCATGTCGCATGCATTGTGTATATCTATATAAAGACACACATGTAATGTTGTCGTTATGGTTATCTCCTCGTTGCCAGTGCGTGGTATTCGGATAAGGCCTACCGCAAACAGTGTATTCAGAGGGTTAACCCAGATAAACACCAACTATCTATCGCCTAGCAAAGTTGAACTATTTACATAATTAATCAAATCGTCAACCAGGTATGAGCTACATCACAGAGCTGGATATATTAAATTGCTTGTTTTAATGTATTTTTATACATTAACCTGAGTTCATTTGACTTTCGTCATAAGGATTATCTTAATTGATTTTACTTATGAAATTTTTATGATTTGGATTATTTGAAGTTCATTGCGAGCAATGATTACTTTTATATATGTTTATTTATCGCGTACCGACTATTAATGTTTCGGTATTGTGATTGAAGACAACATATTATCTGTCTTAGTTTTGTCAAGTAATTATTAAAACAAATTTGCACAAACTTTAATTGTAAACTTGAGAATTATATTTATTATTTGGCTTTTGACTGCGCTCAATACAAATGATGCACCTTAGTCATGCCAATATTTATTATTACTGGCTGTTACTAAAATAACAACAGTATATACTTTATCAACATTTATGTACTCCAAGTCAATGCTATCGCAAACTTGAGTACTTTATATATTATTTTAATTATTTTACTTTGATCAAGTCAATGCTTAATCGTATACTTGAGAATTATATTTATTGTTTGGCCTTTTGACTGTGCTCAATACAAATGATGCACCTTTGTCATGCCAATATTTATTTATTATTTTGTTACTGTTTGTTACTAAAATAACAACAGTATATAATTTTATCAACATTTATTTACTTCAAGTCAATGCTTAATTGTATACTTGAGAAACATATTTATTATTTGGCCTTTTGACTGTGCTCAATACAAATGATGCACCTTTGTCATGCCAATATTTATTTATTATTTTGTTACTGTTTGTTACTAAAGTAGCAACGGTATATATTTTTATCAACATTACTTACTTCAAGTCCATGCTTAACTGTATACTTGAGAAACATATTTATTATTTGGCCTTTTGACTGTGTTCAATACAAACGATGCACCTTTGTCATGCCAATATTTATTTATTATTTTGTTACTGTTTGTTACTAAGTAGCAACGGTATATATTTTTATCAACATTTACTTACTTCAAGTCCATGCTTAACTGTATACTTGAGAAACATATTTACTATTTGGCCTTTTGACTGTGCTCAATACAAATGATGCACCTTTGTCATGCCAGTATTACTTATTATTTTGTTACTGTTTGTTACTAAAGTAGCAACGGTATATATTTTTATCAACTTTATTTACTTCAAGTCAATGCTTAATTGTATACTTGAGAAACATATTTATTATTTGGCCTTTTGACTGTGCTCAATACAAATGATGCACCTTTGTCATGCCAGTATTACTTATTATTTGTTACTGTTTGTTACTAAAGTAGCAACGGTATATATTTTTATCAACATTACTTACTTCAAGTCCATGCTTAACTGTATACTTGAGAAACATATTTATTATTTGGCCTTTTGACTGTGTTCAATACAAACGATGCACCTTTGTCATGCCAATATTTATTTATTATTTTGTTACTGTTTGTTACTAAGTAGCAACGGTATATATTTTTATCAACATTTACTTACTTCAAGTCCATGCTTAACTGTATACTTGAGAAACATATTTATTATTTGGCCTTTTGGCTGTGCTCAATATTAATGAGGCACCTTGGTCATGCCTATACTCATCAACTTCCAAACAATGTATTCACATGTTTGGACATTAAACTATATGGCTATCACTTTGTGACCCCACAACAGTAATGCCTATCTGCCATTAACTTGGTTCTTCATAATATATTGATTTTCTCTTTGAGATTAAGGACTTTAGTTCCTTTTAGTTCAATATACTTCTGGGGGATATGCTAGGAAGGCCTTCAGCCGGCTTGGTATCCACACATGTGAGGCGTGGCGGCGCCTCTTACATATCCCACAATAATAAAATTGCGGCACTAAGGTGCTTTACAACTCCCAACCTAAATATTACAATAATTTTATCCATATATTCCATACTGCCGTACTTCTTTCCTTTAGATGAAGACAATGTAATTATTAATATCATCATATTGCTTTCTTAAGCTATATATTTTATTATGTATTTTATGTATATATTTAATATGTTATTCCCTTCCTTAGAGTCAAATATCTTTATTATGTACTTATGTATCTATGTAATGTATTACTCCTTTTCTTAATTCAAATATCTTTATTATGTATTTATGTATTTATGTAATACATTACTCCCTCCCTTAAGCCAAATATATTCAATTTATTAAATTTTAGTCCTTTAAATCAATCTATAGTATACATTTCCTGATAAAGTATGGTTGTTTATAAGAGATGAAGTGTACCTTTGAAAAGAATGATTGGGTAAACTATATAACACAAAATGAGTCCTCAATTTAACACTAGATGAATCATTTGGCCAGATAATATGATTATAACTCTGTTGACTCCTTTATAAACGAAATATAACAGACAATTTTGTTATATTTAAAATGTGCGTTTAGAGGGTCTTCGGGAGAGTTTGTTACATACCTAAAAATACGAACCAATAATACAGTACCCGGCGATAAATATTGCACATCGACCTTTGGAAAGAGACAATCGGCTAATTTCGGCTTCGTAGAGCGTTATCTCTGTCGCACAAAATACAAACAGTCCGGTACCTATTAGGAGCTGTTAAAACAAGTGATTTGCTTCTTTTGATATTTTTATTCTTTGTATAAAATACACTAATTTTTCTATAAGTGATGGCTTTAGGTTGGGGTAAAATAAAATAAAAAAACATTTTTACATTATGTTTACGTATTTAATTATTTTGGAACATTACAGCTTTAGTGTACATAATAAACACCATTATACCTATTGCTAAAATGAGACATTGCAATAAAAATAATAATAATTCTAATTCTCAATTACTTCCATTTCACTATCTGTGCTCTCAAAGAGGTCAATATCACTGTCACTATCAGCCGTATTTATTACTAATCTATCAGTGTAATTGTCTAAACTGTGTTGAATGCTTCTATATTCATTCTCACATTTGATTGCATGATCGCAAACCTTTTTCCACTCTTCAGCGCCGATCATGTTTACTTTTTCAGTCAATAATGTTTTTACTGTAGTTAAGTTCATACCCACATTTCTAGAGGCTACATAGCCTTTCAGTTGAGACCATATATTTTCAATTGGATTAAAATCCGGATGATATGGTGGCAATCGCAACACAGTGTGCCCATGTTCGGCAAGTATTTTGTCCACAGAAAACTCTGTATACCTCTCCTTGTGCTGACATATAATAGCGTAAATCTGGGTTTTTGTTAATTTTGGATCAACTGGAATTTCATGTCTGTTTAACCAGTTGATCATTTCCCGTTTAATGGTGTTTGAGTTGGGGGGTCTCTCAACATACTTGTTGTGATAGGGTGCGTTGTCGATAACTATAATTGTCGATAACTATTAATCCAATTGAAAATATATGGTCTCAACTGAAAGGCTATGTAGCCTCTAGAAATGTGGGTATGAACTTAACTACAGTAAAAACATTATTGACTGAAAAAGTAAACATGATCGGCGCTGAAGAGTGGAAAAAGGTTTGCGATCATGCAATCAAATGTGAGAATGAATATAGAAGCATTCAACACAGTTTAGACAATTACACTGATAGATTAGTAATAAATACGGCTGATAGTGACAGTGATATTGACCTCTTTGAGAGCACAGATAGTGAAATGGAAGTAATTGAGAATTAGAATTATTATTATTTTTATTGCAATGTCTCATTTTAGCAATAGGTATAATGGTGTTTATTATGTACACTAAAGCTGTAATGTTCCAAAATAATTAAATACGTAAACATAATGTAAAAATGTTTTTTTATTTTATTTTACCCCAACCTAAAGCCATCACTTATAGAAAAATTAGTGTATTTTATACAAAGAATAAAAATATCAAAAGAAGCAAATCACTTGTTTTAACAGCTCCTAATAGGTACCGGACTGTTTGTATTTTGTGCGACAGAGATAACGCTCTACGAAGCCGAAATTAGCCGATTGTCTCTTTCCAAAGGTCGATGTGCAATATTTATCGCCGGGTACTGTAAAAGTTAACTATTCGAAACATAATTGTGCTCTAAACATATGGCTCTCCTTTTAAAAACTATAAATATTATTACATAAAAATTGTGAGTAGAAGGCTATCATCCACTCACAATTTTTATGTTTACCCATACCCGTTTACGTGTTGGTCCCGGGCTCCTTTGAAGAATAGGCCAAATGCCGATCTGCCAGGCAGGTCGTAAAAGGCGACCGATTGTTTATGCGAGTCACTACCATCGTAGCTACTAGGTGGTAGAGTTCTGAACTGTCTCGCCCGGGTCTGGTACTACCGCCTTGCCTATTCCTGCCGCAATAGCGTCAGCGCTTGTCACTGTCGTGTTCCGGTTTGGAGGGTAAGGTAGCCGGTAAACTTATGCATGTGGCATTAGACCTCGCCACAAGATAGCAACGCACCACTAACACCTCTGGTGTCTATAGGCGATGGTTGACTCTTTCCATCAGGAGACCCATCTGCTTGTTTGCTATCTTAATGATATAAAAAAAAATACCATCGAATTATAATTCGATGGACGTCACTCCATAAAATTATTTATTTTTAATATAAATCAAAACATGATGATAATTAGACTGCCTAGAAAAATGTTAAATATACTTGAATGGTCGATTGGCGGCAATTGGAAATGATATTGATAACCATATAGCCATAATTTCGTATGACCGTATTCCAAATATGATTTAATGACATATAAATTAGATCATATTTATTTTAAAGAAGATATTGAGCCAAATCAATTCTAATAATATGTCAAATGTATCATGTTAGAGTATCACAATCATCACGCTATAACACCATGTTCATGGTCTAATCAATACACATAATCTTTATAATGAATAGTGGTAGTCGATTACGAGTGCCCACTCTATATAATTGTAAAGTACCAGCAATGATTTATCGGCACAAGAATAAATTGATACAAAAACACTGCATTTTATTTTGCTATACATATTAAATAAGAGGAATCAATAGTTTTATAAATTGTCTTTCATGAACAGACATGTAATAATTAGTTTAATAACACTGTTTGAGGTTTTGTTCAACTTAACAATAAGCACTCAATATACAAGATTACAGCTTGACTATGATCAAAAATAAATATCGCCACGCCCATACATCATTCAACAAACCCATATTTTGTCACTTTTATAATCATTAGGTTGTAAATAAGGCTCTCCTGATAGAAAAAAAACCATCACTACAGACGTTAATGGTTCCCCTTGTTGGTCCGGGCTTCTTTGAAGAATAGACCAACTACCGTTCTGCCAGTCAGATCGTAAGATGCGACCGATTAACTATGCGAGTCACTACCATCGTTGTTAATAGGCGGTAGAGTTCTGCATTGTCTCGCCCGGGTCTGGTACCACCGCCTTACCTATTCCTGCCGCAATAGCATCACCGCCCGACTACGCGAACAGCGGCGGCGGCGGCGTGGCACGCGAGGCGAAAATTCGCGCGCGCGCGCGCGGTTATCAGGCCACGGGAACTTGCGTCGTCCGCCGCGACCAGTATAGTCCGAGAGCAAGATGACTTTTTCAACTTTATCTCGATATTGCTTGGATGGGAGTAGTTTTGTACTTCAACACTTACTATTTGGAAGAGAATATGTAGTACATGATTTAAATAAGAATCTGGGTATGGTATAGACGTTGAATTTCACAGGAAGTATGCAAAATACGTACTATATCAAGACAAATTTTTGGAATGAGTGTCGAAACTCGAAAATTTTGATTTTTAGTGTTGCTTGATAGTCCATAATTATCGATAGGGTTTTAGTACCTCAAAAAGTACATTACTATCAATAAACAGCAATACAATCGATAGCATCAATAATGTTCATGATTAAATAATAAACTATCAACAGTATAGATACTATCGATAGCATTACTATTTAATATTGCATTAATCACAATTACTATCGATAGTATCGATACTATTAAAACTATCGATAGTCAACTTTATTCTAATACTGTAAGATGCAATATTGTCTAACAATACTATAGATAGAATCAATACTTTATCTCCCATGATTGATACTATGGGGCCATCCATAAATGACGTCACACGTATTTCTTGATTTTTTGACCCCTACCCCATCCTTGTCACATCTGGTCACATTTATGAGACCCCCTCCTACCTAGTGTGACGTCACATATTTTACAATTTCACATTGTAAAAATGATCTTCGATTATTTTTTATCTACACAGGTATTATATTTTTAAAAAATGTGATGTCACAAAATTTTGAACCCCTCCCTACCCCATGTCACACAATGTCACACCTTTTCGACCCCCTTCCATCCCTTTAGCATGTGACGTAATTTATAGATGGCTCCTTTCGACGCAATCGATAGTTTATTTACTTGCAGCGTTCAATACTATCGATACAATCGACGTTATGGCGTTTCTAGATTAAAACTATCGATTTTTTGGCGACACTACTTATATTCTTATGAATATTCAACATTGTGGGAAGAAAGAAAATTTGTATCTCTGGACTTTGTTTATACTTATGATGTGATGACCAGACTTACTGGCCTAGTAAGTATTTGAAAATTAAAGTTAAAATGTTCATAGAGTATTTTCTTGGCAGGTGCCAAGAAAATACTCTATACCAGAATGGTTTAGTTGTAGGTACAACTAAACCATTCTGGTTCCTAGACTATGCGCTAAGGCCACCGCTATGGCCTGCTGATTCATACATTTGTCTCACTCGCTCGCCGCGTCCCGCACCGCGCGCCCGATTCGCTCGTCAAAAAACGTCCTTCGCCCCGCCGGTCGCCGCGCCGCGTGTCATGTTTAGTAAGTACTTCTCCATTCGTTTCAGACACCAGACACCAGACGCTTCGCCGTTCGCGCCGCGCGAAAAATCGCAAGCGCGAACTTTCCGTGGCCAGGCCGCAAGTGCTTGTCACTGTCGTGTTCCGGTTCGGAGGGTAAGGAAGCCGGTAAACTTATGCATGTGGCATTAGACCTCGTCACAAGACACATCTTTGGTGTCTATAGGCGATGGCTGACTTTTTCCATCTGCTTGTTTGCTATCTTATAAAGAAAAAAAACTGGTCACCCGAGGACAAAGTTGAAACACAGTAGAATAGAAGCTTAATCGAAAGTTTGATTTTTAAACTAGTATACCTTCTGAGAGTAGTTATTTTTTAGGGTTCCGTACCTAAAAGTAAAACGGGACTCTATTACTAAGCCTTCGTTCTCTGTCTGTATGTCACCAAGCTGTATCTCATAAACCGTGATAGCTAGTAAGTTGAAATTTTCACAAATTATGTATTTCCGTTGCCGCTATAACAAATAATAAAAATAAAAAAATTAAAATATTAATACAATAAACGTGTTTTTTTAGTATTTTTTAAAGATTATGGTACAGAATCATGCGTGCACAAGTCCGACTTGCATTTGGCCGTTTTTTTAAGTATTACTTACGCAAACGAAACTTATGAAAAGGTCTAGGTTAAAACGTTCCTTTTGTACTCCCCATGACTTGGGGTAGTGCTATATTTTGAACATGTTAAGGTCAACTTTTAAAAGGTCTGCAACGCAACAACTGCAAGACCTCTGGTATTGCGGTCTGTCAGTGGGAGGCGGTGACCACTTACCATCAGGTACACCTCCTGCTCCTTTGCCCCCTTTTCTATAAACTCTTACGTATAATCAATTAAGAACACTTATTTTTAAAATAAGTTACTCCTTTGTTTGTAATTAATTAAATCAAAAACTACTGATATGATTTTAAATGTTCTCTCACCAATATACACAGCTACATTTTCACTTAGTAACAGGCTACTTATTCATCTGACTGAGTAAAAGAAGTTATGTGTGTGTGGATTACGCGAACGTCGCGGGTAGCAGTTATATATTATAAAAACGTAATTAAAAAATAATTGGTGGATTTTAAGATGTCAACCACCGACCACACAGCCTATAGACGGCTAATGTTTGATTTTCCGTATTGAATGCATTCTGGCAACTAGCTGAGAAAAGACGAAGTGGGGTTGCAACGCCGTAATTGGCTAACTCAAAGCCACAGTGAAAGATAGTAATGTACAGAGCATCTGATTGGTCGACACTGATTATTCAATCACTACTCATTGGCGCGTGGACATTTATATCGGAACTATAAGTCAGATGTGTGAACACAAGTCATTTGTCTATTATTAGGTGTCTACGGGCTGTGTGGTCGGTGATGTCAACATGTTTACAATCCTCTAGTTCCCGGTTCTTATAACAGTTTACAACTTACAACAGTTATAAAACGACTTGTTTTAGTCACGAGTAGTAACATTTTCTATGAGGCGTGTAAGCTAAAACTGTCCATATAAATGTAAATATTATTTATTATACCAAATGATCAAGCAACATGTTGAATCGTTATTATTAAATCGGTTGCTAATGGTTCCCGCTATGAATGACGGATCGTTGATTACAGAAGCCCGACATATATCGTCATGATAACGCCCGAAAAACTTTACTTATCAAATCCAATCTTTGTTTAATTTTGCTATTTTTTCTGTTTATCCATTCCTCATGAAAAATGTCTTTAAATAAATTAGGCATACAAGGAAAATTGGCGTAAGCGAGACGTGGGAATACTTACATGATCATATAATTTTTTATTATGAAGTAGAACGAAAATATTTTAGAAAAACAAATTATTTACCAGTAAGGATATTCTGGAATGCCGGTTCTACGTTGGTGGAGTCGAGAGCAGATGTTTCTATAAAACTAAGTCCATTCTTTTCTGCAAACGCCTTCGCTTCTTCTGTAGGTATAGATCTGAAAATACAACATATTTTTAAATATTTTCTTCAATGTAATTTAGTATTTTTTTTCGGAATGCAGTAAGCTGATGGGATGTCAAAGCTATAGTATAGACTCTTATTTTTTTTATAGAAGTGGGGGCAAACGAGCAGGAGGTGCACCTGATGGTAAGTGATCACCGCCGCCCATGGACATCTGCAATACCAGAGGTCTTAAAGTTGCATTGCCGGCCTTTTAAGAATGAGTAAGCTCTTTTCTTGAAGGCTTCCAATTCGTATCCATTTGAAAACACTCCTGCCGCTAATCGATTCCACAATAGAGTATTGAGAGGCAAAAGGTGGCGAGAGAAACGCAAACCTGTGGATTTTCAGACTTCGAGAAGATGAGAATGTGGAGGGTGGAAAAAGTACCGGTATTCAACCGGTGTTTTTAAGTGTATCGCGAATTGTAAACCGCATAAGTAAAAATTAAATTTGAACAGTCTCGGGACGCCTGGCACACTTAGTTACTTTTTTACCCCCGTGTTGGTCCCAGGCTCCTTTGAAGAATAGACCAACTGCCGTTCTGCCAGGCAGGTCGTAAGAGGCGACCGATTGGATTTATGAGTCACTAACACCGTGGCTACTAGGTGGTAGAGTTCTGCATTGTCCCGCCCGGGTCTGGTACCACCGCCCAAGTAGCACGTTAAGCTGTATATAGGCTGCATTTAGGTTCATTTTTAAACTTAAAGCTGTATACGAAGCCGTACAAAGGCTGTAGAAGCGCTTCTACAGCCGATATAACACCAAAAAGGGCCCCAAGTTATACAGCTTATTGCGTTATGTAGGCTGCACAATAGCTGTACAAGCTGTTATAGGCTGTACAAGGGCTGTTATTTGGTGTATAAACAAACTATAACACTAAGGATACTCTCTTGTAACTGTCTTGTGCAGCTAAGAGTTAAATAGGCTGCACAATAGCTGTACAAGCTGTTATAGGCTGTACAAAGGCTGTTATTCGGTGTATAAAGAAACTATAACACTAAATATACTCTCTTGTACAGCTAAACGTTCTTAATAGGTGTTTGAAAATGATAAAAAGTAACAATCGGTTTATGATATTGTATAACATTAATTATATCACATATTGGTATCTGCAGACGCCATAATTAAAAATATATTAATAAACGATAAATTCTTGGACTTGGAGCAGTATGAAACGGTGTATTCAAAGTGCAAATTATAATTTATTGAAAAATTATATATGATTTCTCTCAAAATATTCACGCGCCAACGAAATAATCAAGATAACACAAATAAAATCATTGCAAAATACGGTAAGTGTTTGTGTTTAAGATTAGAATATACAAGTATTTATGGTACAATATTGTATATAAAGGCATAATGATCATAATATAAGTTGCTTGTCAAGATATAGCTTTAGCTATTGCTAAATATATCTTTTATTTAACAATATATTTCTTTAATGTTGTTTTTAATACACAATAATGGCGGTGTTTTGTTATACAGCCGAAAGTGTATTTGGAGGGTGATATACTGCAAATAGCTGTACTGAATCTCTTTTTTGTTCTATTATACGGCTATTGGCTTTTAATTACCGTCCAAATACACTTTAGGCTGTACTAAGTCCCTATATAAATCTATTGTACAGTAATTGGCTTTTAATCACTTAACTTATGTTTAGAGATGCGTACAAAAATTGAAGAACCCTAAATACAAAAAATATGTTTGTCACTTGATTTTGCTATTGTGTTGTATTGATGTCGGTCGTTTGACTTTACAACTAAACCAACTTATTGTTAACTATAACTTATGGGACATGTATTTCAATCATGTTTTACTTTATTTTTCAGGGAAATATGCCTTATAAAATAATAAAAACAATTGAGAGAAGCCAAAACCGTATTTGTATCGTACCCAGTTTGTGGGAGGATAAAGGTGAATTATAATGACCAAGAAAACAACTTGATATAACTAAGTTGATCAAGAACGAAAAATATTGGTCCCAATCAAGCCCTTTAAATATTGGTCTATCACAAAAAATATTTTTAAGAAGAATACGTTATTTCGTGCTTGTGATTTAATATTATTAGTTCTTCAAAGAGAAACACATACTCTTTTGCCTGTAATTGTATCTAAGTATATAATATTTTTAAAACGATTGTCAGTATACATATACACAGGGTGTTGCAAAAGTGGTACAGTAAGCCGAAAGAGGGTGGCTCAGGGGGTCATTCTTAACAACTTTTGTTTAACGACTTTTGGAAATTCGCGAAAAAAATATTGATTCTCCACAGAAACTTTGTTGGTCACGTGACTTTTCACTATTGTTTTTCGGGAATTTTCACAAATCGTTGAACAAAAGTTGTTCAAAATGACCCTCTGAGTCACCCCCTTTCGACTTACTATACCGCTTTTGTAAAACTCCGTATAGTAGCAAGTTAAAAATAAAAAAATACATATTTTCTCAGTGTAATGATTTTTATTTCTCTTTTTAACTCTTTTTTTATATATTCTTTGAAGAATAGACCAATTGCCTTTCTGCCAGGCAGGTCGTAAAAGACAACCGATGGGCTATGCGAGTCACTTCCATCGTGGTTATTAGGTGATAGAGCTCTGCATTGGCTCGACCGGGTCTGGTACCACCGCCTTATCTATTCCTGCTGCAAAGCATCAGTGCTAGTCACTGTCATGTTCCGGTTTGGAGGGTAAGGTGGCCGGTAAACTTATGCATGGGGCATTAGGCCTCGCCACAAGAGAGCAACGCACCATTAACATTTTTGCTGTCTGTAGGTGATAGTTGATTCTTTTCATCAGGAGACCGATCTGCTTGTTTGCTATCTTATGACATTAAAAAAAATCAGTTATTGTAAATTACCAACCAAATAACCTTAATGAAGTAGATAAGCCTAAAAAATAATAAATCAGATAACCTACAATCACTTTTTAATGTTTTTGTTACGGAACCCTTTTCCTTGAACATTAATAAAAATGACGATTGTAGGTTTACCTGAATTAGTAATTTTTCAGCTTTATCTTCATCACGATTACTTGGTTGGTAATTTATAATATTTAAATATTCCTTTTCAATCTTCCTCTTGATTTTTTCCACATGATATCAACTATGCAGATATAAAAACAGCAAACAACAATTTTATCAGTAATACAGCCTTGAGCTGTACTATAGCTGTATATGCAGATTTTTTAACACCATTGGCTGCATAACAGTCTACAATTACGCCATAAATATTAGCTGTAGAACGGTGATTGCATGTCCCATTTTACAGAAACAAGCGTTGAGTGATACTATAATAACACTTAAAGCTGTAATAAATTCCCGTGCTAAACAAAATACAGCTAATGTACAGCTTTAAGGATTAAAATCAGCCTAATGAGTTACAAATTGCTTAAAGCTGTACAGTAGTGTATTAATATTCAGATATAACGCCTAAAGCTTACGCGGAACTCTAAGAAAGGCCTTGTACAGCATTAGGCTGTATAAAAACTCATAAAGGTCTCTTATACCGATAAAAGCATCTTTTTACACCATCGTACGGCTGCAATAGAACTTTAAGTTCTATATGAGCTGCTTTATGGGTATTAAACATGCTTGATTGCTGCTTGGGCGCTTTACCTACTCCTGCCGCAATAGCGTCAGTGCTTGTTGCTGTCGTGTTCCGGTTTTGAGGGTAAGGTAGCCGGTAAACTTATGCATGTGGCACTAGACCTTGCTACAAGATAGCAACGCACCATTAACACCTTTGGTGTCTATAGGCGATGGTTGATTCTTTCCATCAAGAGAGATGGGTCTCTTGATGGAAAGAATCAACCATCGCCTTGTTTGCTATCTTATGATATATAGAAAAAAAGTTTTTGCTTCATATATTAATATATAGATACAGAATTTTTAATAATTACATAAACTGGAACATCATTTTATATTTTGAACAATTATATAATTAATGTTTCTATCTGTTTTAGTGCACAATTATACATTGGGAAGGTTACATTGCTGAAATAATAAAAACAGTATGAAACATTGCGCCACCGGGGCGTTTAATATTCGGGTCATCTGTAATTTTGTTTCAGGTTTTTGCGTTGCCTTTCTAATTTATTAACTTCTCGCTTCGAATGTGGATAAGGAAGTTACTAATTTTGCCCCGATTTTTGAAAATCGAGTTCTCACCAGATCTCCACGTTTTGAGGTCCTAGGAACTTTTTCGACTATTGTCACGATGACGCCAATATGTCTGTATGTATGTATGTATGTGTATGTGTGTGCGTGTGTGTGTATTTAAACATCCCATATAGACTTTTTAATATTACTTTTTACAGTTTGCAGATTTAAAAATTTTGAGAAGTGTTTGCCCGACATAACTTCGAGACCAATCATTTTATGACCTTGTACAATATTTTAGTACCCAAAAAGCTATGTCAAATCCACTTTCAAACATCTAAATCGAATCAGGTTTTAAAAAGTAACAGCGTTTTAAATATTTACTAACGACCTACCCGCGGTATCACCCGCGTAGCTTTTGTCCCCATGGGAATATCGGAAAGGTTTATATACTAAAACCTTCCTCAAGAATGAATAAACCGCAGCAAAAACCGTTGCGTAGTTTTAAAGATTTAAGCATATATAGGGACATAGGGACAGACAGAGAAAGCGACTTTGTTTTATACTATGTAGTGATATTTTGTTGTTTACAGCAAACTTGCTTAATATTTTGAAAATAACTCTTAGACTAATGTACCGCTGATTTAAAAATTTGATCAAATTTTCTCTCTAAAACACTGCGTCAAACAGCATAAATTGGATTAAAATCGATCGATTGATTTGGGATTTGTCAATAATGAAATTTGTAAAAAATATGTATTTGACAATACTTCGATATTTTTCAACCTACAGATCGTAAGCTAAGAAAACATTTTAGAGCTCAAAAATTGCTTTGAATTCCATTCGAAAGATCAAAATCGATAACCGTTTTCAAAATATACTTTTTTGAACTCTGAAAAAATCTACGCTTAGGCATAGTTTATGTTACTTAGTTTTTACTTTTTTAAGCTTAAAATACCTCTATTTAGCGGGAAGTTTCAGGGATGGTCAGCAGGGTCACCCAGTTTACATCATAACATAGCACACAAGTATGTGGCTTTTTTCATGGAAAGAGATCAAAACCCATACACACCTAACTCTCCAAGACGGAAACCCCGCTAAGTAAAAATTACTGACGCTATTGCGATATTACATTTTGCATTGTCTCGCCCGGGTCCGGTACCACCGCTTTACCTATTCCTGCCGCAATAGCGTCAGTGCTTATCACTGTCGTGTTCCGGTTATGAGGGTAAGGTAGTCGGTAAACTTATGCATGTGGAATTAGACCTCGCCACAAAATAACAACGCACCATTAACATCTTTGGTGTCTATAGGCGATGGTTGACTCTTTCTATCAGGAGACCCAACTGCTTGTTTGCTATCTTATGATATATATAAAAAAAATTAAAACGCAAATGTTGACATGAAACCAGAACGAATTTTTGCAAACCATATCACCTATCAGTCAAGTTGGAAGTAATACCTTTTGTTTTTTTAACGAAGAATTCGCCCGAGAAATATCCATGGACAATTTAATCTAATCTAAATCACGTAAATAAAATCTAAATTACGTGTTACGTTGTTTGTCCGCGATGGACTCCGAAACTATTGAACCAATTTCAATCAAATATTGTAGATATCCACTGTTTGGTCCAACTTAAAATATAGGATAGTTTTCCGCTCAGTTAACCCCTCGGGCCTCAAATACTCCACCAAAATATTTTTAGTATTTTGTTTGGCAAAACAACATTTGCAAAATTAGCTAGTAGTTGTATAAATAAACTTATTTTCGGGTGTAGATTTGCATCCCATGTGGATGTCATTAAACGCCGGTCAAGAAAAGTTGTGAGCTGGTTTGCCTATATACTATCCATTTCCATATTAATATTATAAATGCAAAAGTCTCTATTAAGGCTTCACAGCTAAATGCTAAACCAATTTTGATGAAATTTATCACGAAGATAGCCTACTTTTTCTTTTTACTACAAAATGAACCCCTAAGTGGCTAAAATAAGGAGATAAAAGTTTATACTGATTACGGTTGCGTCCGAGAATACATTCTCGTGGATTTTTTTCTAAAATCAAAGTAGCCTCAGTTACTCCTTTAACATCAGTTATCTGCTAGTGAAAGTCCCGTCAAAATCGGTCCAGCCTTTTCAGAGATTAGCCGCAATAGACAGACAAAAATTGTAAAAAAAATATGTTATTTTGGTATATGTACCGTGTATACAACCATATGCATTTATTAAAAAGCGGTTATAAAAGTTTAAGCTCGCGGGATTCGCCAAAAACTTTTATAACTTTAAGCTTATAGAAGTTTTGGGCGAATCCCGCGGGATTATCTAATATTTCTGAGATGAAAATAGCCTTGGTGCTATTCCAGGTCATCATCTACTTGTGTGCCTAATATTATTCAAATCCGTTCAGTAGTTTTGCATAATTGAGTAACAAACATCCACCCATTCATGCATCCATCCAAACATGCTTTTCGCATTTATAATAATATAGATTCCAAACAGATACTCCAATTTCATTATTTGTGTAGATGTATATAGATAAGATATACAAAACATAGAGCCGGATCGATAACCTCCATCTGGGAAGTTGGTTGAAAACGAGCAAAACTCACCTGAGATGCCTAAGGTCGCTCTTGTTGCCGACCAACATGATGAGTATGTTCTGGTCGGCGTGGTCGCGCAGCTCGCGCAGCCACCGCTCCACGTTCTCGTAGGAGAGGTGTTTGGCGATGTCGTACACCAGTAGCGCGCCCACCGCGCCGCGGTAGTACGCGGATGTGATCGCGCGGTACCGCTCTTGCCCCGCCGTGTCCCATATCTGAGCTTTTATAGTTTTGCCGTCCACCTGGAACAGACATGTATTTATGTATTAGCAATTGTCAATATTACAAATTCCACCATGGCTGGCCAGCACCGGTAAACACCAGGGTTTTGTCGACCCACAGCGACCAGAGTAGGCATTTGACTGCCCTGTTCGTCGAGTGGTTAGCGAACCTAACTATGAATCGATGGGGTTCGCGTTCGATTCCCGATGAGGACACAATTTATGTATTGAGCATAGATATTTGTATTTCTAGGTCTAGGACTAGGTGCTTATTATGTATGTTAAGGTATTTAAATATGTGTTTCTATGTATTAGTATCGTTGACTAACACCCATAACACAAGCAAATAATTTGCTTACTTTGGGGTTAGATCGATTTGTGTAATTTGTCAAGCGATATCAATATTATATTATGATCATTACGTTTCAGCCGCGTCTGTCTGAAAATTTTCTACAATCATTTAACAAAATGAAGATCTTTAAATATGCTATCTGCCAGATATATAAAGATTTTGTTACTAAATAATTTCGCTTTTACTTCCAAAGAAAATCTTAACCATACATTTTTGTTGCTGGTAACCCTTAAATCACGACGTGGCAGGTGGTAACCCTAGGTATCACCGCCTTATCTGTTCCTATCGCCATAATAATAATGACAGAAACTGCACCGACTTGGGGAGTGGGATAGCCGATGATATCCTTGTTGAAGTAATGCTCTCCTAGTAGGAGAGGATTTTTATCGCCTGTAGACACCAAAAAAGATAATGATGCACCCATTTGATTGTCACCAAATGTATAGCGAATGTAATGTCAAATGCATAACTTTTACCGGCTACCTTACCTTCCAAACCGACATAAAACACTAACGAATACTGAAGCTATTGCGACAGAAATTGGTAAACCCCACATTTTCGTGTAGTGTTGCCAAAACGAGACCATAATATAGCTCGCACTGTCAAAAAGTACCATCAAAATGGGCATACAAAATTTCAACCCCTAGTTTAAGGGGTTGGGAGGTTAAAGTTTATAGAAGTTTCTGTTGTTTGTGTACAAATACTAGTAGACCATGGTCCCAAAAACAAACTTTTTTTGTTAATAACAAGCTAAATTTTTATTAACAGCTTCATTTTGACGATACAACCATCTTTTCTATCTTCGAAAAATCTTGAATCGGGTAACTAATAAATCTTGAATCGGGTAACTAATAGAAAAAAAGTTTTGAGAGTCGGACTAAGAAAAGTTTCCACTTTACATGTAGGACGTTACCCTTGAATTACAATAATAATTAACAAACAAGCAACAAGAAAATTAGGTTGTTTTTAAATTAATTAATATCAATTTAAAAATCTCATGATTCCGAAACTTCCGATTGGAGGACTCGTCAGAAAATCCATCGAATGTGTGGGACAAAAGTTTCATCGTGTTTTTCATAATATACTCAAGCGATTAAAGTCGAAAAATAATTATTGTTACTAATAATTTTTTTTTCCTTCAACGAATCAAAATTTTTAAAGCCCCATAAATTTATTGGTTACCCGATTCGAGAATTGCCAAGATAGAAAAGATGGTTGTCTCGTCAAAACGAAGCTGTTCACAAAAAATCAGCTTGTTATTAATCAAAAAAAGGTTGTTCGTGGGACCACAGTATATAGCTTTTATTTCAAATTTTATTTTTGTAAGACTTCAGGAAATACCCTAAGAATTTTGATGATCATCAATGAGTCAGTGACGAAATCCGGGGTTTTAAAATATCAATCAATAAAAGCTATGCAATTGAAACTTTATTTATATGTGTTTAATAAGTTCACAATAGATTTCATATCTCGAGAATTTTGCTTATCTAATCCAAGCCCAAGTTATGGGAATGCGGAAAAACGACGAAGCGCTTCGAGAAAAAGTAAGTACCTACCTAGTTTTTGCGCTTTGTTTCCTCGTCTTGGCTAGGGGCACTAACAGGGCTCCAGAACTGTAAAATCTAATTATCCCAAAACATTACAAGACTCCACCTAGTTTTGAAGAGATAATTTGTTATTTTTGTCTTATGTTTCTCGTTTGCGCACAGCTCAATTATATACTTCTACAATGCTCCTGACATCTATGAAATATGAATGCTTTATTGGGGCTATTGCACGTCAATTCGTACATATGCGGGTGTACTGTGTAATTGAGTTATTTATGAATCGGCAAAATCAAATTATTGCCGTATTGCCCCAACGGATAAAGTCCTCTCCTCAATAGACATAACAATCAACGTTCTCCGTACATGTCGGGGCCATATTATCGTAAGAAAATTCGTGGTGCATTGTCGTGATAAAAATATGTGGTTGCGTTAGGACGAACTTTTTGGCCACATATCGTGGAATTAATTACTTACTGGGGTTTCTTTTTTTGCCCAGACCATCGGTAAGTTTTATCCATTTAATAAAACTTATTTCTTTACGCTGTGGTCGCTTTACGCGGTGGTCACATAAAATAATTCGCGAAGGATTAAGCAAATTTAAATTAATTTCACCTTTTAATTATGGATTTCCGCAAGGGAATGCCTGAATCAATAAAATACCACATCTCGTTGGTTGACAGACAAAACTAAGTACAGTTTTGGGTGATTATGAGTTACTCATACGATGTTATCAATTTAAACTCCATTATTTATTATACCAAATCCCTAAACATATTTTAATGAGATATGGAGAATAAAAACCTTTTTTTTTTCTACTACAAAATCAGGAAAAAAATCATTAAAATGTCTCTGTCTCACAATGGTAATTATAACACTTAATGAATTTTTCATGTTATACGGCGATTATGGGTATATTCATTGACAATAGTCTATCTCGCTTCAACTTATAATACGCGTCGATGCGATGCGATACGATAGCGAAATGAACTTATTCTCAGTAGAAAACTGACAGAAGCCCAAAATTCCCGATTTAGCCACATCGCCAAAACGCGAATCATCACCGTAAGGCGATAATGTGGCCACACTATAAAAATAACAGTTCATCAACAAAGTTTAGAAATGTCGTTTTTATCAATGCTAAGATATTCACATCGGCTTCAGATCATGAATAATTAAGAGGTCAATAACTCCATCGCTCGCCAGCACAATGAACCACCAATTATGATCTAAGGACTTTGTAATAAATTCGGACGTAATTTATAAGGTTCGTGCGTTTCCTTCCTATACGTAAGTAGATACACCTAGTTCTATATACAAATATCCGGTATTTCAAGCGGTCACTATCGCACTTCGTAGTAATGAGGTTTTGACACGATTTTTATTGAGCTGACCTGCATATGATATGATGTACTGAAAACTAGTACAACTACTTATCGGTTTGCGGAAAACAGGTTAATTGCGTTCAAAAATGTATATCTTCTAAAAGCAGCTTAGATGAAAATTTTGTATTACAATAGGAATATATATTTTTCTTATGTATCTATCATTAACATGTGTCATTAGAACATGTCTCTATCATTATTTATAGACAAGATACTTATTTTTAAATATTATTTATATGTGTTTAATAATTACAAAAAGAAAAAAAATATATTTTTTTTGTTTCTTTCTGTAATTAAACTTGTGTCGACGACTCGGATGCCCGGTAAAACTCGCAAGAGTTTATGTGGTATCTTTAATATTATTAATAATGTATTAAATTGTATTGAAATAAATAAATAAATTAAGTAAATGATACGTGTTAATAATATATGGGATAATCAGAAAAAATATTATAATTTTTTTTTTCAATGTAATGTATTTTTAATGGATTTTATTTAAAAATATTAAGTTTCTGCGGTCCTCTTCAAAGTAAACTTTAACTGTGCCAAATTTCGTACTACACCATTAGTATAATTCTTGTAAAAAGGGGTACAAAGTTTTTCCTTTACGTATTAATATATAGAGAATAAACACTGCTATGTACTAATGTACTAGACAGGGTAAGCGCCACGCCACCTGTGTTTCACTAAAGTGCAGTCCGTGGACTGCACCTACGTCAGAGCTCGTTAAATGAAACGCGTAAGCGCCATGTAATTCACGGCGGTTACGACTTTTTGGTCGCGAATATATATTATATTCTATTATACGCTGCAGCGCTGCTTAATTTTGGCTTTCGTTGAACGATTTATAGTTTTTTGAGCAGTGCATACCGTTATTGAAATGGAACACGACTTCTAGTTAGCATAGCTTATCTACTATGAAGTACATTAAACTCTGATAGAGAATTTAAATTCGTAAATTTTATTTAATTTAAACTTTAGTAGTGATTTTAAATCGAATAAACCACTGATCCCCAAAGTGGTCCAGGTGGACGGGGGTCTACATTGGCGTGACCAAAATGAGGGTTCACAATTTGTAAGCGAAGGTCCATGAAAAATTATCTTGTTTTCATAGGGTCCATGATCATTTCACTTTCGTATCGCATCGCATCGACGCGTATTATAAGTTGAAGCGAGATAGACTATTGTCAATGAATATACCCATAATCGTCGTATAACATGAAAAATTCATTAAGTGTTATAATTACCATTGTGAGACAGAGACATTTTAATGATTGTTTTCCTGCTGTTGTAGTAGAAAAAAAGGGTTTTTATTTCTTCATATCTCATTAAAATATGTTTAGGGATTTGGTATAATAAATAATGGAGTTTAAATTAATAACATCGTATGAGTAACTCATAATCACCCAAAACTGTACTTAGTTTTGTCTGTCAACCAACGAGATGTTGTATTTTATTGATTCAGGCATTCCCTTGCGGAAATCCATAATTAAAAGGTGAAATTAATTAAATTTGCTTAATCCTTCGCGATTTATTTTATGTGACCACCGCGTAAAGCGACCACAGCGTAAAGAAAGAAGTTTTATTAAATGGATAAAACTTACCGATAGTCTGGACAAAAAAGGAAACCCCAGTAAGTAATTGATTCCATGATATGTGGCCAAAAAGTTCGTCCTAACGCAACCACATAATTTTAATCCGATAAAAGACCGATAAACTAGCCACTCTGAGGCGATGAGCGAGGCTCTGGAGTTTTTTGCCTACCAGATCATCGTCGTTTATTAGCCTCTTGGCACGCCTCTCTATCGCTTCAAGCGTCTCCAGCTGGTATTTGGCGGATCCCTCCTTTTATGTCCTGTTTACTCTGCCTTCCCCGCAAGAGAACTGGCACGATGATATTTATTTTAAAACCGAATTTACTGAAGCAGTTTTAGAACTCTTATAACTGTTCATGAACTAAGCAATACCTACATAATATTAGTCAATAACTGTGTCACCAGCACGGTCTCTTTAAATATATTTGTACATGTATAATTGCGCAGATGTTAAATTGGATCTTATAGTTTTAATAACGAAATTTTAGATCAACTCAAACGAATGTCCCATTGTATAGGACTATTCGAATCAGATCCTGGGATCTTGGGTTCAATCCCCGCAACGGGCAAGTGTTATTGAGCATTCTTGAATACCTAATAAGCGCAGCTTTGAGGTAATTGCTCTACTCTGAACATGTCAAGCATTTTCCCTGGGCTTACTCTATTTTATAAGGAACTATACTATCTATTTTATAAGGAACTAGCTGTTGCCAGCGACTTCGTCCGCGCGGACTTCGTTTACTCCGCACAGCTCCTCCCCCGTAGGTGATAGCGTTATAATATGTAACCTATATGTTGACCCGACCTGTTAGTAATACTCATGCAAAATTTGAAGTAAATCCATGCAGTACTTTTTGAGTTTACCCCGGACATACATACAGGCAAACAGACAAACAGACAAAAATTCTAAAAACTATAGTTTTGGCTTCGATACAGATTTTAGATCACGCCCCAAGTATTCTTTTAAAAAAATACTCAATGTACAGTTTTGACTTTCCTACGATTTTATTATATGTATAAATAACTCCTTTATAAACACATTTAATACTTTTTTATAAATATTTGTCTTACTGTGTGTACTTTGAAAAAAATCGTGGGATGTACCACCATTAAGCACATTTTTTATATTGTAAGATAGCAAACAAGCAGATGGGTCTCCTCACTCCTGATGGAAAGAGTCAACTATCGCCAATAGACACCGAAGGTGTTAATGGTGGGTTGCTATCTTATGGCGAAATCTAATGCCACATGCATATGTTTACCGGCTACCTTACCCTCCAAACCGGAACACGACTGTAACAAGCACTGAATATATTGTGACAGGAATAGGTAAAACCGAGGTACCAGACCAGACCTGAGCGTCACAGTCAACCACCTATCAGTGGTTGACTGTGACACACGGTAGCCCGGTAGGTAGTCACCTATGAGCACCATAGATGTTAATGGTGCGTTGCTATCTTGTGTCAATGAAAAAAGACAAGCCTTAATATTATAAATGCGAAAGTTTGGATGTTTGTTAACCAATCACGGAAAAACTATTCTATTGATTAGAATGAAATTTGGCACACGTATAGATGATGGCCTGGAATAGCACATAGACTACTTTTTATCTGGAAAAAATTAGTTGATCCCGCGGGATTCTCCAAAAACTTTTATAATGCAGCGGGCTGCACGCTGCAGTTAGTAATATAAATGCGAAAGTTTGGATGTTTGGATGGATGTTTGCTACTCAATCACGCAAAAACTACTATACGGGTTTGGATGAAATTTGGTACACAGGTAGATGATGACCTGGAATAGGACATAGGCTACTTTTTATCCCGGAAAAATTAGGTGATCCCGCGGGATTCACCAAAAACTCATAATGCAGCGGCCTGCACGCTGCAGCTAGTATATTCTAAAGGCGATAGCTGTCTCTATCTATCAAGAGACTAATCTGCTTTTTGCTATCTATGATATAAAAGAATGTTTGTTTCACTCTGCCTTCTTCGCAAGGGTATAGTCATGGTAATTTGCTTATTTAAAAAAAGGGGGCTGTGTAAATTACATGAAGCAGTGGACCCCTGCAAACCATATCTCACATCTAAGAAAGAAAGAAAGAAAGAAAGAAAATATTTATTTGCAAGAATATGGGTGTTACAAGTTGTTAAAAATAAATTAAGTTACCGACATATTCTACCAATATATGGTGTGCAAATATTTAAAAAAAATATCATTATATAATATTACATTTAAAACTATAAATTGTATCGATTTTTCAGAATTACTACCGGATCGGAACGCGGCCATACACTGAGAAGATCCGGCGGAAGAAACTCAGCGGGCTGGTCTTTTTTTCTCTAATTTATGTTCTTGTTATAAATATACAAGGATGATTCCATATTACAAAGTCATTTTTATAATTACAAGTTTCATATTTTGAGTAATTATTTTTTTTTATATAATTTACATAATGTTCACCATTTACAAAATTTTTACTACATTGAAATTTTTTTAAGGACAAACTTATATTAAATCTTCAACGGTCTGCTGAAGCACGGTATTTATGGGTACGCAGATGATAGCACTGTTGTGGAGAGTAACGTATCAAGCGCGCGAGCCAGTACGCACAGATCCGGTCTCTCAGAGAGGCGATGGTCTATCGTATGAACCTTTCCTTACTGGCAGTCTCCGATTGGGGCGATGCCAATCTGGTCAAGTTTAATGCGGCTAAGACCCAGGCGTGTCTGTTCTCCGCTAAACGGAGTCCATTCCATCTATTTCCGTATTTTCAGGGTGTGTCCGTGCCGATAACTGACCACCTCGAGCTCCTTGGTATCACCTTAACGCCTACTCTTAACTTTGGTTCCTACATCGAATCGAAAGCCCAAGTTGCATCAAAAAAGCTTGGTATTCTGGCCAAGTTGAGACAGTATTTTAGCCCGGGACAGTTGCTCAATCTTTATCAAGCACAAGTCCATTCGTGCATGGAATACTATTCTCACCTCTGGGATGGATCCGCCAAATACCAGCTGGAGACGCTTGAGGCAATAGAGAGGCGTGCCAAGAGGCTAATAAACGACGATGATCTGGTAGGCAAAAAACTTCAGAGCCTCGCTCATCACCGCAGAGTGGCTAGTTTATCGGTCTTTCATTGGATACATTTTGGAAAGTGCGCTGCGGAATTGCACGACTTAATTCCGCCATCCCCGTTTTTCTATCGATCGTCGAGGCGCACAGATACTAGGCACCGCCATATGGTGGACGTTCCACGTACCCGAACAAAGCGGTTCGACTCGTCATTCTTGATCCGAACCGCAAGGGACTGGAATATGCTTCCTGAATCTGAGTTGCCCGACGGGTACAACCTGGGGATCTTCAAGAGAAGAATGAACAGGTACCTTCTAGGGAAGCGCGTTCCATCTTAGGCCGCATCTTAGCTTACCATCAGGCGAGATCGTGGTCATGCGCTTCCATATCAACAGTAAAAAAAAAACACACACACACAATATAAGGAACAGTATCCTAATTCCTAATTAAGTAACTTTGATTTAAGTAACTTTTCGCCGTGTTGGTCCCGGCCTCCTTTGTAGAATAGGCCAACTGCCGTTCTGCCAGGCAGGTCGTAAAAGGCGACCGATTGGCTATCGAGTCACTGCCATCGTGGCTACTAGTTGGTAGAGTTCTGCATTGTCTCGCCCGGGTCTGGTACCACCGCCTTACCTATTCCTGCCGCAATAGCGTCAGTGCTTGTCGCTGTCGTGTTCCGGTTTGGAGGGTAAGGTAGCCGGTAAACTTATGCATGTGGCATTAGACCTCGCCACAAGATAGCAACGCACCATTAACATCTTTGGTGTCTATAAGCGATGGTTGACTCTTTCCATCAGGTGACCCATCTGCTTGTTTGCTATCTTATTACATAAAAAAAAAACCTATATTAATATTGGTAAGTGAATAGGTAATGTTTCAATTCTCACCAAATCTCACATCTTCACAAATAAGTAACAGGATAATAGTAGCTTTTATTACGTAACTGGTATGTCAAGGTCGAACGGTCGAGCTGAAAAGTATCTACTTTTATAAATATAAATGTTTGTGTACGTGTGCATTACGTATCGGTTTCTTACTCACCCTTCATAGAGTAAAGTACTATTCGACTCTCCTAATTATGCTTCGGTTGCGAAGTGAAAGGTGCGTTGAGTACATAACCTACTGTCTTTGCTTCTGACGTGGAAGAAAGTGTCGTGGAAGTGGGTGGATTATTGTGCCGCTGTGGTCTTCTATAATTTCAGACTTTGGATAAGTTGCCCTATTCCTTAACACTACCTTTCATTTCTGTTGCATTACGGCAGTTCCATATAACATTTCGCGGAAATTTGCAAATTAAATACCATAATTTCTCCTTTAAATTATAGATGTCCGCAAAGTAACGCCTTAATCTATTAAATATATATCACTATAGATTGTAGCCAATGTAGGTTCAGTAGGGTTCCCAACCTGCCCACGTAAGGTGGGACGTCTCGTTTACAAGCATTTTACAAGGCCTAAATATATCCCGTGATTCGTCTTTCCTTTCGGCCGCATCTGTGTGTATCATCCCGAAGATATTGTCGCACTAAAACCTTTTGACGTACCGCCAACCGCGTGATAAGGTAGGTACACGCAGTCGGAATGTTTGCGAGTTGCGACGATAGCCCATAATAGCCGGTCACATCTGCATGTATCGCATCATTTCGCGAAGCTTCGTGACGAAAGAAGCAAGTGCGGCCGCAGTATTTTTGGAACGCTAACTATCCCGGCTTAAGGTAAATCTGACTAAAATTAGAAGAGGAAACTAAGGGTTAAACTACATCAGTCAGCAAGGAATCGCCTTTTTTCGTTGCAATATCCTTTTCTGTTGTTCACAACCACCATTAGCTAGAAAGAGAAAGATAGAGGGAACGCGACAGCATTCCCGCAAGAATTCTCGCCCTAGCAAATGGCAGTTCTGAGTGACAGAAAAGGAGAGGTGACAGAAAAGGAGAGGCGACGGAAAAGGCGTGCTGTCAGATGTCCAATCGTAATTGTCCTGTAATTTGGCACACATGACTTATAGTCCGAAGGACAGCCCCTTTTTGTTGAATAAATAAAATACTTGAAATTTCGCGAATGACTTCCTTTCGGCGAGTCTAGCCTCTTTTTTGAAAGTATTGCGTTATGTCAAATGATCATTATCGAAATATGCCAAATACATGAGATTTTCTTCTAGATCTAACACATAGATTCCTATGGAAGTGAACTGGATGCCAGCGGCGCAGGCAGCTGTGTCAGAGCGCTAAATTGTGCCGCTCTCACCGCCACGCAGCAGAGCGCCGACATCCAGTTCGAGGCCTAAGAGTTGGTGACCATAGTTAAGCGTAAAAGCGGACCCTTTACTTTGATACCTCTTTTAGCTTAACATACTCTGCCTGCCTCTGCCTCTAATCTGGGAATAATTTTCAATTCCGACTTTTCCTGGAACTCTCATGTAGATAACTTGAGCCGTAAAGTACATCACGCATTTCATTCTATTAAACCCCTTCAAAATTTTTTACCTATTAATACAAAAATTTTATTAATGCACACCCTCATTCTCCCTATAATAGACTATGCCGATTCTTGTTACCTTGACGCAACTGAAGACTTGGTAAACAAACTTGAGAGATTGCAGAACCTCTGTATCCGTTTCATTTATGGTATGAAAAAATTTGACCATATTTCCAGTTCTCGGGCTGAGCTTGGCTGGCTTCCAATAAGACAGCGGAGAAAAATGCATATACTTTGTTTACTATATAAAATTATTTTCAATCCACAATCTCCAAAGTATCTTCGTGATTCCTTTAGTTTCTTGCACTCCCCTGAGTCCCCATGTCGCTCTAATGTTAGAACCTTGTTACGCTTTCCTCCTAGCAACTCTGCTGCTTATTCGCACTCATTCACAGTACTTGCTGTAAAATTATGGAATTCTCTGCCCAGTGAGATTCGCCTTTGCCAGACTTTAGTATCCTTTAAAAAACGAGTTAAGGAACACTTTCTAGCTGAAGTCTAAATTTCTCTTGTATTGTATATATATTTTTCTACTTTTTTTTTGAATCATAAATATATTTTAGGTTTAGTTATGTAATTTGTATCTTTTTTTTTGTACACTAGGTCTACTCATTTCTTTTCTTTCATTATTTTATTCTCCTTTAACGGGTTGGCTGGAAGAAATCTCTTTAAGTAGAGATAAGCTCGCCCATTGTACTATAGTTACGTTTGTATTCTCTTATTAATGTTATTTTCTATGTACAATAAAGTGTTAATAAATAAATAAATAAAAAAATACATTTACCGAAGAAACAAACGCAGCTATAGACCAAGACCTAATCTTGCCCCATAAATGATGTCATCTTGAAAGCTTCACAAATTACGTGTGCTCTAAGTCGGCACTAACTAATAAACACTTGTATAGTGCAATTCGTGGTCCGGAATACATTGTGATTTGTAAACTAATTGAATGAGGTCAGTCTCAAGATATGCCTATCATAGCACATGTATCGGCGATAGTGTAGATGTGCAATACGGTTACAATTTAGATACTATTTGGTATACTTTTGTATATATCTAATACCTTTAAACTATACTTATATTAGAACTAGAACTTTTATGGAAACAGTGCAATTTTGATCAATTTGATCGAATTTAAAATCTGGCGCGTTTATTGAACTTTAAGTAGACGGAGAATCGGGTCAGGTCTTTGCCATACGTAAAAAAATGTGTTTTACGTAAAAAAATATAGTTCATCACTTTAAAATGTGATTTTAAAGTGATGAACTATAAAATACTTGGTAAACATATCGATATTACACTTAATATTGTTACGAATAATCTAGAAGCGTGTAGAGTTGGAGCACGCGCGCGCTAACTATCTAGAAATAAAAGAAAGAGATAGCTACTGCTGTTGACAAACAAATAGTTGACCTGGGCTATGCCATATAGGACTTTGTGGGATATGGCATAAGGTTGAAAGGAGCGTGTACTAGGATTTATGACTCATAACATGTTTACGATAAGAAGTGATTCATTGTTTCCCGATACATTTAGATTTTTCTGGATCCAGCTAGGACTTTCCCCTGCCTATAAATACAGAGGTGTTGACAAACACAAGGCAGTTTTTATCAAGCGATCGAGAGCGATACATCAAGTGACCAAGTGCGAAGCGAGAAGTGTTTTATTGTGTAGTGTTCTAAGTTCAGTGATAGTATAGCGAGTGACTAGGGTGTAAAGTGTACTTTTGTATTACGTTGTGTTATGTTGTGTAAATACACGGATTTAATATAAGTGGTGTTTTCTTACAATTGCGAACCCGAGTACGTAACAATATAATTTATTCATTTATGATAGATATTATTTTGATAAGTACGATAGTAATTTTGGGTAATTTCAGTCCGTGTACGAAAATTGTACGCCCTTGGAATGATAGCTCGCTACAAGTTGCCAATACTGCACCACTACACCGTCGTCGCTGGTCTCAGCGATAAAGACCCCTTCAACCTACATCTAACGCAGAACGCACTGCCTCGACTCCTCTCTCCATAGTTAGCCAAAATGACGCCCTAAGCTAAGGTTCAACCTTACAGGAGACAACCAGTAGCACAGGCGTTTTTAGCTTAAACTTTGGCTGTGCTCTCTGCTCATCGACTACTTTGTTGTCGTGGTACAACTATCAGCTATTTTCTTTTAGCCTTCAGGCTATTTGTTGTTATAATTATTAAGTACCTCATGGACGCACGAAAAAAACGCAATTTCAAACGTGGGCGAAGAGTGAAGATTCAAGCAAAGCTAATAAGAATTGCCTTGAGCAATGTAATGTAATAAATCTTCAGGCTAAATTTCCTGTTATTTTCTTATTTACGTTATTGGTTATATTTATAAACTTAATTGTTGATATTTGATTTAATTAAACTCAACAATTAAGTTTATAAATATATATATATAGAAACGCGGCCACACGCTGAGAAGATCCGGCGGAAGAAACTCAACGGGCTTGCCTTTTTAGTGCATATACATTTTTTTTTAAATAATGTATCTTTACATATAAGAAAATCGTAGGAAAGTCAAAATTGTACATTGAATATTTTTTTGAAGGAATACTTGGGGCGTGATCCACGATCGATATCGAAGCCAAAAATATAGTTTTTAGAATTTTTTGTCTGTTTGTCTGTATGTATGTCCGTGCAGTGCGGAGTAAACGAAGTCCGCGCAGACGAAGTCGCTGGCAACAGCTAGTTTACAATAATTTATGAATAATATATTATAACTAGCTGTTGCCAGCGACTCCGTCCGCGCGGACTTCGTTTACTCCGCACTGCTCCTCCCCTGTAGGTGATAGCGTGATAATATGTAGCCTATATGTTGAACCAACCTGTTAGTAACATTCATGAAAATTTGAAGTAAATCCATGCAGTACTTTTTGAGTTTACCCCGGACATACATACAGACAAACAGACAAAAATTCTAAAAACTATATTTTTAGCTTCGATATCGATTGTAGATCACGCCCCAAGAATTCTTTTAAAAAAATATTCAATGTACAGTTTTGACTTTCCTACGATTTTATTATATGTAATAGACTAGCTGTTGCCCGCGACTTCGTTCCCGCGGACTTCGTTTACTCCGAACAGCTCCTCCCCCGTATGTGTTAGCGTGTATATAGCCTATATGTTGACCGGACCTGTTAGTAATATTCATGCAAAATTTGAAGTAAATCCATGCAGTACTTTTTGAGTTTACCCCGGACATACATAAATTTCCTACGATTTTATTATATGTATAGATATAGATTACTACGAGACTGCTATGAGGAGCAATTAATCCCATGCCTTATTACCGAATATACCGAAACCAATTATTGTAACGTAGGTAATATAAAATAAGTTTCAATGTTACTCACTTCGATTTTTGCGTATTGGTCCTTATGAAGAATAAACCGTATGCCTTTATACTAGTTACTTTGTAAAAGGCTAACAATTGGTTGAACGTGTCACTGCCGTTATGACTACTAGGTGTCAGAGTTCACTAATGCCTTGCCCGGGTTTGGTATTACCGGCTTGCTTTTTCCAATCACAACAGCCTCTGTGCTGTCGTATTTAGACTTGAAAGTAAGGTAACTGGTAGACTTATGCATTGACTTTTAATCTCTACAAGGGTTGCAACGCACGTTTGAGATCTTTAATGCCTATAAACAATGACTATCTCTTTCCATCAGAAGAGCAATCTGCTCGTTTTGTTATCCATTATATATCAATTATATAATACACTGTCTTAGTCGGGGTGCTCTGCATAATTCTATGCTTGCTCCACCGTAAGGAACGTATAAAAGTGAGAGCTGGGTATGCCAGAAACAGCACGAAAGTAGAAATAACGCGGTCGAAATGAGAGCATTACAAAAAAACTGTTGTGTAACATTCGCGGATCGCTTTCGTAATACCGAGGTGAGATAGAGTTTGGGATTGAAAGACAGTATCGGTGTAAATTTGTGAAAGCCCTTTACTACTCCGCTGTTTCGGACATGTTGAAAGAATGGCAGACAAGCGATTAACGAAACAGACATACAAGCGTAAGTGGATGGATGTAGGTACCGGAAGAGACCAAGTGTTGTCCGAAGGTGGTGTCAAGTCTTCGAAACCGGCGTGTTTGCATAAAGAGGATTATGAATGTACAAGGCCTAATTCACGTAGCAAAAAAGCAATTGAGTCGAAGTGTTTAAGACTCTTACACTTTTTCTTACATAATACTGTGCTGCGTCGCAGCACGTCTCGACGTTCTATCGTGTTTATGTGTGTTTTTAGTGTGGCCCCTGCCACACTAAAAGTTTTGCACTTCTAGCTAATCAGAACTACTTGAATTTCGAAAGTTATATTTTTAAAACGTTGCAACAATCTTAGTAATAAAAAAAAAAATGGCGGGAAATGATTTGTCAATTGTTTTTTATCACACATCAAAGTGCATCGCCTCACGGTCTCATAGGTAATCCGGGGGTTTTCTTCAATTAACAGCTTAACAGTAGCCACATTATTTTCGTTAACGGCAGTTGAAGGCCGCCCTTCACAAAATTCGTCATGTAGAGAAACTCGACCTCTCTCAAATTTTTATTTAATTTATTTAAAAGTTCTCTTTCTCCGCAAGACTATGCCGCTTGTCTTCAAAATGCTTTTGGGAGAGAAGCACCTTGTTTAAGCACCGTGAGGCGATGAATTTGAGAGAGGTCGAGTTTCTTTACATGACGAATTTCGTGAAGGGCGGCCTTCAACTGCCGTCAACGAAAATAATGTGGCTACTGTTAAGCTGTTAATTGAAGAAAACCCCCGGATTACCTATGAGACAATTCGAGGACTATTGGGGATTAGTATGAGCCAAATTCAGAAAATTTTACACGAAGAATTGAAAGTTCGGAAACTTTGTTGTCGTTGAATCCCTCATGAACTGACAGCGGAGCAGAAGCGGGCTCGTGTGGAATGGTGCTCACAGATGCTACTGAAGTACGAACACGGACATTCTAATGCTGTTTATGACATTAGATTATATGGAAACGTGGATTTATTGTTTTGAACCCGAAAAAAACAGCAATAAAATTTGATTAGTAAGAAAAAAATATCTTCACGCCCATATCTCTAAAGGCGTAAGCAGGGGTACAAGTGCACCCACGATTAGCCTAAGATACTTGGTCCCACAAATGTGATAGGTGGCAAGCCTATCGCCAACCGAGCACTTTCCAATCCCGGGGAACATCGTTTTTATCAGAAAACTAAAATAACACATTTTCTAATTGCCCGTCCCGGGAATCTAACTCGGGACGTCATGTGATTAATGCCGACGCGGGACCACTAGACCAAAGAGAGATTATTTCGATTAGTATGCTAAATAAATACGAACGCGAGTTTGTTCATTTTTTTGGTACACTATTATATTAACAATTTGACTGATCATGAAATTTAATATAATCACTAGCTGACCCGGCAAACGTTGTTCTGCCTATTTTTAACTACTCTTATTTTTTTTCTATATTTTCTCACCTTTTAAACCTTCCCTGGACTTCAACAATTAATTCAAAGCCAAAATTAGCCAAATTGGATCAGCCGTTCTCGAGTTTTAGCGAGACTAACGAACAATAATTGATTTTTACATATATTGATGATTGTCAAGGATACAGGAACGTCCAAAAATATGTTTCATTTAGAAAAGGTACTGTCCCTGAGGGATAGAAATATACTTTTTAACGCGATAAAGCCATGGCAACGACATAATTAAAGAAATACTTTAATTTATTTTTATTTGGTAAAATAACTATTTTATTAAGATTACATTTGAACATATTTGAGTGATGTTTAGTTATGAAAAATACTGATAAGAATCCTATCAGATGACATGTTTACAGTTTATACATCTGAAATCCTTCCATTAGTATGGAAAACAATAATTTTAAAATATATATCATGTTTAAAATAAAATAAATATAATCAGAATTTAACTGAGTGAACTAGTAAATATGAGTAGCACGGTAAATACCAATAAAGGTTCCTGCGTTCACAGCAAAATGTGATAATTAATGTTACAAGCTTTTTCATTTTGTGATATTTATCTATATCATAGGATAGCAAACAAGGAAGGAAGATAAAGGGAAGAAAATAGTAAACTAACAGAACAAATCACTTACAGACACCAGAGAAAATTCACAGACTAAAGTTACAGGTTTACCCACCAAATAATACAGCAGTGATACCAAACCCCTTTAAAGAATAGAACATCTGCTATTCTGCCAGGCATTTAAAAAAAATAGCCAATCATGTAATTACTACTCATTACTATCGTAACTACAATGTGGTAGTATTGCACAAAGTCGTGCCTGCATTTGGCACCACCATATTGACTATTCCTGCCTCAATAGCATTAATGCTGGTCATTATCATGTAACGTTCGGTTCACTTATACGTGTTGCATTACAATCTAGCCATACTAACTGTAACACTACTTTAATATCTTTGGTGTCTATATGTAAAGATTATTTATAAGAGATTATTTCAAGGAGATTCGCCACCTGCTTTTTTGTTATCCTATAACATAAAAAAAATTATAATGTGGTACTCCATAAAATTAGACACAACACTTGTCCAAAAAGTAGTATGTTAAGAAAAACGAGACAGAACAAATTGAATTAGCCAATGAGAAGATGATATATACAGTGTTAAGAAATTGTTATCACAATAGTTCTTACTGATAAATGTAAATAATAAATCTAATTCAATTCTAATTAAACATTTCTTATAAATAGTTACATTTATTATAATGATAGTTAAATAAGATATATAAGTATATTCCTCTTTTCTACCTTGCCATTGCTATACCCGAAAGGGTCCACGATGATCTAAGCATTATTTTAATCTAACATCTTGTAAACATTGTGATGCAAATAAATAATTAAATCCATGCAGTACTTTTTGAGTTTACCCTGGACATATATACAGACAAAAAGACAAAAATTGTAAAAACTATTTTTTTGGCTTTGATATCGATTGTAGATCACGCCCCAAGTATTCTTTTAAAAAATATTCAATGTACAGTTTTGACCTTTCTACGATTCTATTATATGTATAAATTATTTATTTATATAATCAAAAAGGCAGTCAGATAAATTTTATAATTTTCGATTTATCTCTTTAGCTACTAGGACCACTTGCACAAAACTATTTAAATAATTTTCATGACTATTACTACAATTGAATAAAAAAAAAGATGGTTTCTCTTTCCATCAAGAGAGCATCTGCTGGTTTCCCATCTAATGATATAAAAATGTCTTCAAAGAGTTTGATGCATTTGATGCAAGTGTGCTTTATTATATTATATTAAGGTCTGCCGTATAACAAAACACACTTTCTGAAAAGTGCACTAACATACATATTTGATAAGAGTTCAGATTCAGGCTTAAAAAAAACAATTAGATGTTGTTTGTTGTGGTACAATTCATTTAGAAGTAAATTTAGAATTTAACTTTTTAAAGGCCCGATTCGCATAATAAAATGTCAATGGAGTTGAAGTATTCAGGGCAATTACGAGTTTTTTTAAACATTATGCTTAAAAGTAATACATAGGTCAATACCAGCTACAGAGTACAGCTAATATGTACTTATGTCTGCTCAATGATTATTGATTATCTTAGGACTCTAAATCAGTGATTCTTAAGTGGTGATCAACAGACCACTGGTGACTCCTGAAACCAGTCGCAGTGGTCTGGAGACAATGTTTTATTAATAGTTGTATACCAATCCTGTATTAATTTGCTATACGAGTATATTACCTCCAATCAGTAGTTGGTTTATACCCAGACAGATATTTTGAGAAATAATGTATTCATTCTAAAAGGTTAAGGACTCCTCTAAGTCATAAGTTAATTACATTTCAATCAATTTTGTCAAATACTTTAATATGTCAGACAAAACTTTTCTATGCTGGCAATCTGCAATTTCAACTTATCATCATTACATGCAAGAAACAAACTATTCCTATAATGTAATAATTTAAAATCAAGTTATCTCTTTATCTTCTGATTTTTTAAATCAAAATATAATTTGATTAATACAATGTCTGATAAGAAGAATGTTTTATCTCTATACAATTAAAACTGAAAATTTTCTTATTATTTTTGTGTTTTAGCACTCACCCCGTACTTGAGAACACTTGAAATACTTTAAAAACAATAAAGAAAAATTTCCCAAAATTTTAAATTCACTTTATAAAAAAGGGAATGTTGCAGTTTCAATCCCTGCATGTCGAGATTTTTCTTTGTTGTTTTTAAAATATTTCATGAAACTCATCTATTCCTAACCCACAGATCACACACTTTACAACTGTAAGCTTATCTCTGTAAATATATCAATTTAATGATAACATTTTTTAATCTCAAATTAAAATTCACATACATATCTACCCAATAAAGAACTGAGAGCCAACAAACAAGAACCTAAGAGCTCAATTTTTTTTGAATTGCCCGCCCCGTTGGTCGAGTGGTAAGTGGTGGTCATGCCAGGCCCACACTGACCCAAAGGAAAATCTCATCAAAATATTTGACAAAATTGTTAATTGGATGACAAATAATAACTTGGAAATAAATTGGTCAAAAACCAAAATAATGTCCTTTCACCCTCACCAAAAATCCCCATTAGCAATAAATCTAACATACCAGGGATCTAAAATATGTTACAGAATTTACACTTCTAGGTTTATCAATAGACACAAATATAAACTGGAAATCACATATAAATATAATCAAATCAAAATTATCAAAATTTATGTATGCTTTACGAGAAATTAAAAAATCCACTGATTTCCAAACTGCCCTTACTACTTATTACGCATATGCATATGCATGGCTCAGTTACGGAATTATACTATGGGCTAACAGCACAAATGTGACAACACTTTTCACTCTTCAAAAAAAACTAATAAGAGTTTTAGCAAATAAAGACCACACCATTAGTTGTAAGCCTTATTTCAGACAACACAAAATACTGACGCTACCATGTATTTACATTTTATAAATGTGTAAGTTTGTACGAAACCATCAGGATTGGTACACAAAAAGAGAAGACAAACAGTCAGACAAGAAATTACGACATCAAAATAGACTAAATTTGCCAACTTCCCGTTTAAAACTTTACACTTTGAGTACTTATGTAATGTCAATAAAAATTTATAATAAAATACCCGAACTAATAAAAAATGAATTGAAATTTAATCAATTTGTAATAAAATTAAAAAATCTATTAATAAATAAATGCTATTATAACATAAATGAATATTTGAGTGATAAATTTATATAAAATTATAAATGTAAATAATAAATCTAATTCAATTCTAATTAAACATTTCTTATAAATAATTAATAATAAAGTATAAATTATTTATTTATAAAATAAAAAGGCAGTCATACCAAAATGAAAAAGATATTGCCGAACTCTACCATCTAATCTAATAGTCTATATAATGACAAATTTGGTTAATCACTTCGCTTTTCGGAACCGCCTGGCAGAAAAACAGATGGCCAAAAATACCAAATATGAAGCAATATGGTGCTATTAATAAACTAATTTAAGCTTAAGTGTAAATCAGTACACATTTTATTGCATCTACTATTATGTAGCAATATTTAACAATGAACAAGACTAAATGAGCACTGATTAAAAGTCACATTCAAACTTATTAATAAAGATATTTCGAGGGGTTCTACGTAAGTTGTCATAACTTAAAAAAAGCGATTTTTGTTTTATTTATGAAAATGACTCCATATTTATAGATATTTTAATTATACAAATACAATAAGTATAAAAATCAAATTTCTGTTAGATAAATCCAACTTCTAATAAAAATTTCATGTTTCTTCTTCGTGATATAATTTTTAATACAAATTTTCATCCCATTAAGGATTGATTGTTGAACACGTAGTTGTATGTTCCCAGATCTACTATGTTTGATCCCAGATCTACTATCTCCATGCCAAATTTTATCAAAATAGGTTTAGCGGTTTAATTGTGAAAGTGTAACAGACAGACAGACTTTTTTATTTATATTAGTATGGAAATGGATAAGGGATTTATTGAGACTTCACCCTATAAATTTTTAGTTGAGTTTGTTATTAATTTTAAGGATATATTAGTCGGCTATTCTCACTGTAAATAATATCAACAATACATGTATGACTTATATCAAGGTTTTTATACAAATCAAGGTTTCTTGCACAATTAAATGTGCAAAAAAATATGCAAATCTGTAACAAATACCAGAACACTAAGAATAAAAACAATCCAAATGAAACTTCCTTCTTCAATATTGGTTAAAATAACTGTTTACAAAATATATAAGACTAGCCATTACTCCTGACTTTTTTTAGTGTCGATAGGTGAGTGCTTGACCACGATCTCACCTAATGGTAAGCTAAGATGTGGCCTAAGATGGAACACGCTACCCTAGAAGGTACCTGTTCACTCTTCTTTTGAAGATAAGATTGTACTCATCGGGGAACACAATCTCAGGAAGCATGTTTCAGCCCCTTGTAGTTCGAATGAAGAATGTCGATTCAAACCACTTTGACCGGGTACATGAAACTTGACTTTCTTAATATGACTCAAAATCATAGTTTTCATTTGCTCAGTTGAGTAAAAAAGTATTCTCTCACTCTTGGATAGTGTGGCTTTCTATTGGTAAATAATTTTTTAGATTGGTTCTGTAATTATTGAGTTTATTTATAACAAAAATATAATGTTTTCTCTCTTACGACTTGTTTAAGCATACACTACGAAACAGAAACCAAAATTGATCCTATAAATGTTAAATTACTAAATGCTCAAATAACTTCTGGATAGTCTTTTTATATTTAAATTGGATGCTAAAGGTTACTGCTACAATTAACAGATCGTTGATTATAGGAACCCAACATAAACATACAAGACTACAAAAAAAAATGAAAATTTTATATTAGTAGAGATATATTAAACTGTTTATAAATATGAAACTTATATTACATCATCATTCAAATTGATACAAAAATCTTTTGTTTTATTAACTTGTAAACATAATGAGTATTATCATATTCCAATTCTTTTATATTATTATTATTGTCTTATTATAATATTATTAGACATTATAGAGACTGTTGTTATTAATTTCAGCTATTGTACTAGAAAAATTCAACATTTTTCCTTAAACTTGTAAAGTATATTAGATGTTATTTTAGACCTGTCCTGAAAGTGATGTATAATCATGTTATTATACTACATTTTAATGTCATTGCAACCAAATTTAAATATGCTAGGTATATGCATATATAAAAGCTAGTCTAAAATCAATATTTATTGATGTTTTAAATAAAAGGTATTCCATGAATAGTTAATGACTTAAGTATTTAAAAATAAACATTAGCTTACCTCTATACTTCTTGTTGCAAACTCCACTCCTATTGTAGATTTTGATTCTAAGTTGAATTCATTTCTAGTAAAACGTGAAAGCAGACTACTCTTTCCCACACCAGAATCACCAATCAAAACAACTACAAGAAAGAAATTTATCAATAGATACAAATTTTTAACAATACAGACATGTATACAAATATATCCATATATTCTTTCTTGGTATATATACTTTTTAGTAACAATTAATCATGCATTAGTCAATAGACTTACAAGGTGACTCACACAAAACAAAAATTTATGAAAAATCGATCGCCAGCTGATTGCAAGGTGATGGAAACATTAGCTAATTATGATTTTTTTCATAACTAAGATTAGTGTACTATTTACTATATACAATATGCAAATAAGTTCTCATCTTTTGTTGTAATAAGCTTAAAAGTAATACATAGGTCAATATCCTACGTCATTATTGGAACAATAACTTTAAGAAATGGACAAAAAAATGTATGAGATCTTGCCGGATTTTCTATTTGAAATAAATGTAAAATTATTAATTATATTTACCTTTGAATAAATAATCATATTCATCCTCTCTTGTACCCATTTTTTGTAGTATTCTAGTTGTCCGTTCGACGTCAAAAACTCTCAACTATTAGTGTCAAGATTTATGTTAAACGTTAGATAAACAAAAATATTTATTCACAAAAATATCACAGTCTTATTAAACACTGCACACTTAGACGATTATCACTTTCAATAGCAGATTAAAACAATAAAGACGGGTTTAAATTTACAAAATCTTTATTTGTCACTGGGACAAAATGGCGGATAGTTTTACGCCCCTATCCTATCGGTATTTTGCGTTCGGAAACAGCTTCATGTCAATTGTCATGACTGTCAAAAGATGACGTTAACAAACATGACATTACGTATTTTCTTCTATTCAAATGAAGAGATATTATCAAAATACAATTTTGCCATTGAAAAATAACTTACATAAATTCGAACGATGTAAAGAAATTATATTGCTATAAGCATATAAGTCACTGTTTTTCTTTTATTTGTTAATAATGTACATTTTGTTAATATTAATTTTTATTGCTACTAAAGTGCAAACAGTTTGTTTTATATAATATAAATCCGTAATTGGCTGTAAAATATTTATATTCACGTATAACTTTCCGTGTAATTTAAGCGCTGTGGATTTTGTTTATAAATAAATAAATATATTTAAAGCAAGGGATACTTTCACCATCGCATTTTTAGGTATATTTTATTTTAACTGACTTTAAATAAAGTCCTGACTTTTAACAAAGTTTCACCGGTATGAATGTGATATTATTGGAATTAGATAATATTTGAGTACCTATGATATCACTAAATTAGGCTTTAAAGTACGTGCGCTTTTCGTAACTGCATGTTCACGAATTTCTCAGAAACTAAAAATCATATCAATGATCATTTTTCAATTCAGGTATTAAATTCAGGTATATTTTAATAACCACATGAACAGTTCCCTCAAAATCGGCTTCATAATTTTTAAGTTAAGATAAGGATAGGAAAGGGCCAAAATTTATATAGGTATCACTTGTATATGTACTTAGGTAAAAAATTAGTTCATCTTTTTAAAATTACGTTTATTCTTGTACTATGTCATACCCACCAATTTAATACCCAAAATTAAAATATCTATACTAAAATGTGTTATTCTTCGGGTCAAAAATAGTTTAGCGGCTAAAGAAGTTATTGAGGACAACCTATGTAAATAGGTAGACTGTCTAAATTGGATTGTTTCTAGTACGTATTCACACAATGAGACCCCAGTTGCGAGAGAGATGACATTTATTTGTCTACTACCGTCTATATACATTTTCTATAATATATTACACCTCCACCCTTAACTATTATTATACATTTTTTTTTTTTAACATAATAAATCCACTTAATCTATCTCCAGTCCGTAACGTTTAACTGCCTTCCGCTCACGGACTGGCCTCACATACACTTGACTATTATCTGAGGTAACTTGGGCCGGGTGAGTTTCGACAGACGATGCTGGATGCTGCGTATCAGGAGACCGTTCACTTGGCCTTATTGGACTACATTTGTCTATACTCCTCTTTAACTGCAACTCAGTCGTTTGTCGATCCTCACTCTTATCTGGGCCTAGCCCTCCCTGTGCTGCCATGCTAGCCGAAGTCGTTTTCCCAACCGTGTCTAGTTGCTCTGTGTCATTACTATTTTCCTTCGCAATTGATGGGTAAATACACGAAGAACGACCCGAACGCCGTTTTAGCTGGTCGACATGCCTGTGGTACACCGTCCCCTCCGGCGTAGCAACAGAATACGTGTTGCTCCCCAAGCGAGTAGCAATGTGGCCCGGCAACCATTTCCCAGCATCGTTGTAATTTCTATATAATACCTCCTCACCCGTTCCTAAGACTCTAGTTTGAGCGCTTGTTTTACTGACGCTTTTCTTTTGTTTATGAAAAACTTTAAGCTGAATATCAGGTTTAATCGCGTCTAATCGAGTTCTTAACTGTCTGCCCTGTAATAATCGGGCAGGACTTTCGCCGGTGGTGGAGTGAGGGGTGTTGTGGTAATTTAATAAAAATCTTATTATAGAGGTTTCTACATTGCTGTTGCTGGTTTTAGCCTTTTTAATTACATTTTTAATAATTTTAACCGCGTTCTCCGCCGCTCCGTTTGAAGCTGGGTGGTAGGGGGGTGAATACACGTGTTCAATACCGTTCTTTTCTAAGAACTGATTGAATTCAGTACTCGAAAACGGTGGCCCATTGTCAGTTACCACTTGCTTGGGTAAACCCCATCTAGCCCACGATTCTCTCAACTTGTTGATGGTGCATTGTGCAGTCGTGCGCGTCATTCTGAAAACCTCTATCCATTTCGATCGCGCGTCTATCGTTATCAGATACACGTTGCCATCTATCGGACCTAAAAAATCGCAATGGACTCGCTCGTAAGGCCGCCGAGGCCACTGCCATGGTGATGGCGGCGCGGCTGGTGGGGCTGCCGCGCATTCCGCGCAAATAGCACACGACTTGCATTGTGATTCGATAGCTTCATCTACCCCCGGCCACCAAACATAACTTCTAGCCATTGCCTTAGTTTTGACTATACCCATATGCGGCTCATGTAACTCCCGTAGTACTTGCTCCCGGCAACCTGTGGGAACGACCACCCGATAGCCCCACATAACACACCCCCCCTCTGTATACAGTTCATCGCGCCTATTCCAGTACGGCCGTAACCCTTCCGTTTCAAAGGAGTTTGGCCACCCGGTGTTAATGTAAGTGTATACGCGACTTAATAAGGGATCTCGTTTAGTAAATTTTTTTATGTTTTCGCTATTCAAAAGAAGCGCTTCAGTTGCAAACAGTAAATGTGAATCGTTATCATCTTTGTGGTGTTCGCCGCTGATTGCGACGCTCGGCAACCTAGACAGAGCGTCTGCTGCGTTACAGTTCGTACGTACATATTGTATATCAAAATCATATGCTGACAAAATAACTGCCCAGCGTTGCATTTTACTAGCTGCCATGGGTGGAATACCTTTTTGAGGCCCGAATATACTCACAAGCGGCTTGTGATCTGTCCGTAATAAAAACCGCCGACCATACAAATATTCATGAAATTTTTTAACACTAAATATAATTGCGAGCGCTTCGCGATGAATTTGCGAATACGATTTTTCCGCATCGCTGAGTTTACGCGACACATACGCGACCGGTCGCTCGGCGCCGTTGCCGTCTATCTGAGATAATACCCCACCGATGCCCCGCGCGCTCGCGTCGCACGTTACTATCAATTCACCTTTTGGATCGTAATGCATTAAGACTTTATTACATAATAACAAATCTTTAACTTGTTTGAACGCTTTCTCGCACGCTGTTGACCATAACCAAGTTTTGCCTTTTTTTAATAACTCATATAACGGGTGCAAGATGTGACTTAAATTCCGAATAAATTTGGCATAAAAATTGACCATCCCCAAAAATGACCGTAACTCTGACGTGTTGGTAGGGGTTGGCATTTTTTTAATGCAGTTAATTTTTTCCGGGTCCGGCCGAACGCCTTGTTTACTTACAATGTAACCTAGATAGCTAACCTCGTTTGCGAGAAACGTGCATTTGTTCCTTTTTATTTTTAACCCGTGCGACTGAAATTTTTTTAAGACTGTTTCTAGGTTTTTTAAATGTGATTCATCATCAGCTCCGGTGATGATCACGTCATCTAAGAACGCTTGCGTATTGGGTATGTCTTTGATCAAATTATTGATAATTCTTTGAAATATACCACTACTAGAGGATAACCCGTACACTAAACGATTATAGCGGAACAAACCTCGATGTGTATTGATGACGGTGTACTTTTTAGAGTCCTCTGACAAGCATACCTGGTTATAGGCTTGGGACATGTCAATTTTAGTGAATTTCTCCCCCCCTGATAGGTTAGCAAACAAGTCTTGCATACGCGGGAGGGGATATCGGTCGACCACAAGAAACGGGTTCAAAGTTACCTTGAAATCCGCGCAAATGCGTAGACTACCATCTTTCTTACGAACGGGTACCAAGGGAGCTGCCCAGGCCGAGCAGTCGATCGGCTCGATGACTCCTGCGGCTAGCATGGCGTCTAACTCTGCGTTAACATGTTCGCGCAACGCGTAGGGGAGCGGGCGCGCGCGGCAGTACACGGGGGTGGCGTCCGGCCGCACCACCAAGCGGGCCGCCTCGCCGGTGTACCGCCCCAACCCGCCGTTCAATACATCTTTATATCTATCGAGAACAATATTTAAACGATTTACACTTTTTGTACTGTCACTAAAATTACAAGGACTTTTAACAATTTTTTCTTTATCACTTGAAAATACGGGAATTTTAATTTTAAGCTCAGTCAACCACTGCCTACCGACTAAGGTCGTTACTCCTTTATTTACTACAAATAAATCTAAACATTTTTCCATATTGCCATATTTAACCGTAGGTCTGATCACGCCTAACGGTTTAATTTTTGAACCATCATAAAATTTAAAACACAAATCACAGTCTTTTAAGGGTAAATTACTAAACATTTTATAATAAGTTGACTGGCTTATGCAAGATGTGGCAGTGCCAGTGTCCACTTCCATTTTTAACTTTTTTCCGTTTACTAATAACACTACACTTACCGGTCTATATTCACTCAACGACATTTGAAAGATGGGTTCCGCCAAATCTTCCTCTACTTCCTCTTCCATCGGAACCATTTCCTCGGTGATGAAGTTAGCGCGTTGGCCCACGCGCCCCGCTGCCGCACCTCTGCGCTGGGGTGCCCGACACACGCGCCGTAGGTGCCCCGGCCGCTTACAGCGACTGCATACATATCCACTATAGCGGCAATCCCGGCCGCTGTGCCCCTGTGCTCCGCACACATCGCAGTTGACACTCGTCGGTGCCGCGCCGCTGCCAACCTTGCCGCTGGAATCGACTCGCCTGCGCCCGCCTGTGGTACTCGCTGCCACGGTACGCACTTGCGCCAGGTTCTCAGTGTGTGAACTGAGCTGTTGTACGTCCACTGATGCGGCGTCTTTCTCCGCCATCTCTAAGCTCTGCACCAAACTCATGGCTTTTGTAAACGACGAACTCTCCTCGGCAAATAGTCGTTGCCTTATTAAATCACTACGTAAACCACAAACCAGCTGGTCACGTAAGTTTTCATCTAGTGTTGCACCGAAATTGCAGTATCTAGCAGCTTGTTTTAGGCCTGTTACAAATTGCGTGATGCCTTCCTCGGGTTTCTGTCTTCTTTGCCTAAACCGGTAACGCTCCGCCACCACCGTGGGTGTGGGTTGTAAATGCCTTCGTATCACTTCCACCAACCTTCCGTATTCTAAATCAGATGGCTTCAAGGGATTTGTGACATTCACCATCAGCTCGTAAGTTTTATCACCCACTAAAGAAATTAACGTTGGCAATTTGAGTTCTTCTTTTATTCCATTTGCTTTGAAAAAAAGTTCTACCCGCTCACAATACAACGACCAGTTGCCGTGTTCAAGATCGAATTCACTTATTTTACCGATCGACATTGTTCGTACTGTTGATTAATATTGAAACCCGATTCTTAACAATTTTATGCGAGTTATTTACCCACGTACACGCGATATTTATAGATTTTACACTTATTTAACCGTCGTCGCCAGATAGTACGTATTCACACAATGAGACCCCAGTTGCGAGAGAGATGACATTTATTTGTCTACTACCGTCTATATACATTTTCTATAATATATTACAGTTTCCATCGTCGGCACTTGGTGAAACTGCATTTTAAATTATGTATTACAACAAAACTCACTTGTACTTCCAGTTCACGTATATTTTTAATTTTTTACTATTCACATCCAACCGGTTTCGCTTATTAAAGCATCATCAGGGATGTTTTACACATATTTTTATTTTATATAAATACATAAGGTAGACTGTCTGTCTATGTACCTATATAGATTGGTTGTCCTCAATTACGTAGGAATTGATTAGGGGAAAAAAATATATTTTTCAGACCATGTGTCTAAAACGGGATAATAGTATTCCGTTTTTACTCTTTATCGAAATGTAAAAAGTACATTACTATATCATAAAATCCAATACAAGAAAGTAATATATACTTATATGACTAGAAGTCATCACAATCTTATTTGTAATCTTAAAATATGGAAACACTGAAGTAAATACTATTTTCGCAATAACAAAGTGAGGCTTGTCTTTCTATTTGTACTGAATATAATTTAAACGTAATAAAACTGCAACAACCGATTCCCATTTCTGTATCTTTGGAACCCTGCATCAAAATTTAACCAGATTTAAATTTGACCACGTGGGAAGTATAGGTACCCTCCCAAGCAAAAAAAAATTCAAAATTGGTTCATAAATGAGCGAGTTATATCTCAGATCTCAATAGGTACAGATTATACACTCTTTGAGGTACAAACGAAAGAACAAACATAAGAATATATACCCGAATTGAGGAAAGAATACGGGCAAGACTCCATACATCATTTTATTACTATTCATCTCTCCTTAATTCTCTGTGGTTACGATTCTTATTGACAAATGTAAAGTTGTCACTTGTCCGATGCAAAATAAGCGACGAGTGACGACCCTATAATTAGTACTTCATGGTGACGACAAGACGTGTAGACACTTGACAGAGATACCCAATAACAATTTACCATAGATTACACATACTGTTATCAAAGGAACTCTCAGACAAGAACGTCGATAGTAATTGTTGTAAAATAATAAAGCAAGCTAATAGCTATTTGCTTTAAACTATTCCTTTGTATAAAACAGTGAGCATTTTAATTATATGTAATAAAGATGATTGTATATTAACTTATTTATATTTAAAGTACATGAAATAAAATGTTTTGTATTATTACAATGGTAACATTTAAGATAGCAGAAGTCAATCAAATCAAAGTCTTTATATTTTTTTATGTAACTATTCCTAGATATATATTTTGTTTTATTGATTTAAAAAACGTATAAAATTATTCCACTTAATTTAATATTTGGCACTCCAAAAGACACACAAGAGATGTTCAAAACTAAAACGGCCCGTGTTCTTGCCTTTTAGAGAACGCGTTTGCAAAATCTAAGACTACTGGACTGAATTAAACATTCTTTCCTCATTAGAAAGCTACTACCTACTATTCAAGAGTAACATGGGCTAGATTTTCATCCGGCTGCACGAAACTAAATATTGTTTTTGGATCACACGAAGGAAGTCTAAAAAGAAAGGAGCTGCTAGGCCAAGAGCTTCCTTTTTGAACAAATCACCAAAACAGAAATTAATATTATAATTAATATACCTAACACTTATAAATAAATAATTTAATTAAAAAAATACTTTACAGAAGTAACGTTCACAGCTTACTTCCCGATGTTATTACAAATTTATTTGCAAATTAAAAAAAAATGAGCCGTCGTGGGACTTATAATACTGATAGACAAGAAACATCGAAATTATTTTGTATAGAAAAATATGCATTTTTTATATTGTTGCAGAATGATTTTGATAAAAGAAAGAGACAGTTATTTTATCGCAAAACAATAGGTACTTGTCCCACAAAAAAAAACGGTGCCATAATGGACTTTCTCGCATAAGCCATAAATTGAAATTAGCGTGTACTATGTCTTGTTTACGTTTATAATGTTTACGTACCTAGATACAATATATGGCTCTTTGATGACTCATGAAAATTATCTGTGCCACGTCACGTTAACGCGAGAAAATTTTCGTGCCCTGATTTTTTGTCTGATGTCATTTAAATGAACAAGAATGTTATGATAGACTTCTTGTGCTGTGCTTCTTGTTCTTGTGCCCCATCTCGTTCCACTGCTTACAACTAGTTTAATGAGTTTAAGTGTGATCGCACTAATCTCACTGATGATCTGCGCGAGAGACGGCCTTCTACGGTGATGACTAAAGATAGCATCAGTGTTGTGCGGCGTATGATAGAGACTGAAAAAGTGACCTATCAGCAGATTCGGACAAGCTTATAGGCATCGTTTTGAGTCAAGTGCACAAAACCCTCCATAAACATTTAGCGGTAATGTGCCCGGTGGATGCCTAATAATTTTGGTGGAAGCCCAAGAGGTCAGTCGTGTTGATTGGTGCTGTGAAATATTTCAAAGTTTTAACTGAGATGACCCAGAAATTGTGTTTGACATACTAACGGGTGACGAAAGCTGGATTTATTGTTGTGGTCCGGAAACCAAACGACAGTGAGAGAAGACTGGCTCGGTGAGTGTTTCCTTCCGAGCAGTTGCCAACCAAAGTAAAAGAGGTCGAAGTGTGGGAAAAAAGATAGTGGCCTCGTTCTTCAGGCCTCATTACGCGACAATTGTTTTAAAGGATCTAAAAACAGTTATTGCAGAGTGGTACATTAGCTATTATTTGCCACTTGTCTTAGAAAAAAATCGGGAAAAACGACCTCTCAATTAAATCCTCCTTCACCACAACAAAACCTCGTCGCATAGCACCGGGCGAACAATCTACTATTTGGCGAAATTAGACGTGGAATTACGGGGTCACCCGATACCGAAAAAACCGATAAACTAGCCGCTCTGCGGCGATGAGCGATGCTCTGAAGTATTTTGCGTACTAGATAATCGCCATTTATAAGCCTCTTGGTACGCCTCTCTATCGCCTCAAGTGTCTCCAGCTGGTATTTGGCGGATACATTCCAGAGGTGAGAGCAGTATTCCATGCATGAAGGGACTTGTGCTTGATAAAGGTTGAGCAACTGTTCCGGGTTGAATTACTGTCTCACCTTCGCCAAAATACCAAGCTTTTTTGAGGCAACTTGGGCTTTAGATTCGATATACGAACCAAAGTTGAGAGTATAGGCGTTAAGGTGATACCAAGGATATCGAGGTGGTCAGTTATTGACACGGACACACCCTGGAAAGACGGAGATAGGTGGAATGCACTCCGTTTAACGGAGAATAGACAGGCGTGTCGTCTTAGTCGCATTAAACTTGACCAGATTGGCATCGCCCTAATCGGAGACTGCCTTTAAAGACAGTTTCAAATGATCGACGAAGTGAGGAAGTGAGGGGCGGCAGAAATTCGATTCAACCGACTTTGCCAGGGACCAAAAAACTACACCTGAGTGGTATGGAGCCAGTTTGTTCGCAATACGACAAACGTGGTCGAATCGAGCTTTCAGTAGAGCATTTTTGCAGGACTTGACGGCCCAGTTGAAGGCTTTCTTCTTCTTCGATACGTCCTTGGCCTTGCGGTGTCCAGCATCTGCCCAGGCCAGATATGCTTCATGTTTTAGCGCCTCAGCGCGTCTTCAATCGGCTCTGAACCAGGGTCGAGCTTTACTAGACATGGCTACGTCGGAGAAAGGAATAAAATACTCAATTCCTTGCCGCAGCACATCTGTCACAGAATCCGCGCAGGCAGAGGAGTCTTCAGAAGAAAAGCAGAGGTCGCCAGGGATAAGACGCAAAGAAGGAACGCATCTCGTCCCCATCTGCTGACTTGTATCGCCACACACGCCGGGAGCTCCTGGGACTGGGATCGGGCGGCGAGTATACAGAAACAGATTTCACCAGACAGTGATCGGAGCTGCCAAGAGGCGTAGTGGTCTGGATCTGTAGTCAGCAGAAGGTTCAAGCAATTGGCTGTATGGCTCTCAACGTCAGGAGCCCGCGTCGCTCCTTGAACCAGCTGATTCAAGGAGCGACAAACAAGTAAGACTTAAGACTTAATGCTATAACGAGTTTACTTATCTCTCTCCCAGCGAGGTCAGTGTACTGTATGGGTATAGCCATTCCTGGTGGTGGGTATTGAAATCCCCCAGAAGAACTAGCTGAGCGGAAGGGTATTCGTGTTGAGCAGCATCCGCCGCCTCACTTAGGTACTTAGTAAGTCCGATCGTCTCCTGGTCTCCGCTATGCCCTCCTTAGACACAGGCATAGAGAAGCTTCTCTAGACCTGTTCACCAGTGTCCATAGTAAGGAGAAGCGGGGGTCTTCTAAATACCGGAGACGCCGACAGCAGATGTCATTACGGACGTACGCACACAAACCTGACCAAGCTTTAAAATTATGCTCCAGGGTGTAGCCGGGATAGGTTAAGTAGGTACACCAAATCAGACAGGCATCTTATTTGTGTCTCCGTGAGGAACAAGATAGGTACATCGTTTGAGTCTCCAGATGAAAATGGACTGCAGCGAGATTAAAATGTAAACCTCTAATGTTAGTCAGGTCTACTTTCATTGAGAGGGAGTGCCGCCGCTGTACAACGTTACTCCTGTACCATGTCCTTTTCATTTAATAGAGTGAGTGAAGTGTGCAGACGGCAGTGAATCGAGGCGCTATACTTCAGGACCTGAGACACACACTTCGAAGTTACACTGTTGGGGACTACTCTGGAGACTGCCCCCCCCCTCTCCCTCATCAGGTCGCCATCTGGCACTATGGCACATTTTGGAATTTTTCACTAGTTGGCGGGTTATCCTTTCACGTGTGGCTAGCACGCTACTTAGGTCACCTACTGACCAGCGGTGCACCGTGCTTCGGATCCCGCTAACCTCCACGACTAGTTTGCGGATGCATCAACATCAGTGTATATCAGATCGTCCAGATTATATAGGCGCAGTTGATTCGACCCGTCTTCACCAAAGCTACATCAGCGTTAATGTGACGGAAAACGGACGCTTGGCGACACGACTTCAACTAATGTGTGGTCCTTATAGCATAACAATACCTCCCACCATATAATACCTAAAAATATGGTAGGTACGTTTGATATTTGTATAGGTATAATAAAACCTACGCCCTGTTCAAAAGTTCAATTTTAATCATTACAATGACAAAGTCCACGACCGTGCGTTTCTCGAGGCACCTTTTCCGCGTAATATCCTTTGCAACCCGTTGATAACAGGTTTCTTTACAAATAGTTATACCTAATGACTTTCAAGTTGTAAGGTGTTATATATGTCAGTGGACGGCAATGATGACTTACCATCAGATGCAGTTTTTTTTAGTATTATTGATAGATAAATGCTTGACCTCAATCTCACTTGATGGTAAGCTAAGATGTGGCCTAAGATGGAACGCCCTTCCCTAGAAGGTACCTGTTCACTCTTCTTTTGAAGATCGCCATATTATATTCGTCGGGGAACACAGACTCACGAAACATGTTCTAGTCCTTTGCGGTTGTTTTTGTTATTGTTGCTTTCTGCTTGTTTGCTTCTGCTTACATAAAAAAAAACAATGAGCTAAATTATCTGGTGGAATAAATTTAAACATTATTTTAAACACTTTATTAAATATATTTACTATGCTACTTATTCTACGTTTCGCTACGCTTTAGCCGCAACCACTTCATCTTCATCATCACTTTCTTCCTGCACTTCCTTAGACAACTCACGATCCACATGCACAAATGGATCTATCTTGAGCCTTTCTGTTGATGGAGGGCTTACAATGAGACATCTGAAAAATTTTTGAAGTAATGCAATGATATGTTTCTGAACGAGGTAATGTCAAACTCGTATTTAATGTTCTTCTTCTTCTTCTTCTTTCTGCGAATGGCAATTATCAGTGTACTCTGCCAGTCTATATTACAAATACACGGAATTATAACTTAAACCAAAGTTCTTTCGAGGCGTATTTATAAAAATGAGCCTCTATTTTCAAGTGAAGGGCATAATTTTTTTTAAATATTTCGATTTAATTATATATTTACTAATAGTTTAAACATTAAAGTGTACTTGTACAACTCTATATTTAACAATAATATATTAATTTATTTTATCAACAAATAATGAATGTTATCAACTATCAACAAATTTTATCAACAAATAATTAATTTCAATCAAAGTAAGCATTATAAAAAATATATAAATAAATATAAGGAAATGAATTCTAAGTAATATATTAATTGATATGCATTTTATTGTATTCATACAATTTTTTTTAAATATAATTTCCCAAACAAAATTATTTGAATTTGGAAAAAGGATTTGCGATCAAAAAAATCAAAAAGCGGTTTACTGCAAAATTCTGCATACGGGTAGATTTGAATTTTATAATAACGCGCATTTTATAAGAATTTTTATTTTATTAATAATACTGAATTAATTAGTTTGACCGAGTGCTCTATTTAAATTGAAAATAAAAGTTTAAGGAATACACTAATGGTGTTTGTATAGCATGCAGCACAAATTTGTTTATATCATAAGATAGCAAACAAGCAGATGGGTCTCCTGATGGAAAGAGTCAACCATCGCCTATAGACACCAAAGATGTTAATGGTGCGTTGCTATCTTGTGGCGAGGTCTAATGCCACATGCATAAGTTTACCGACTACCTTACCCTCCAAACTGGAACACGACAGCGACAAGCACTGATGCTATTGCAGCAGGAATAGGAAAGGCGGTGGTACCAGACCCGGGCGAGACAATGCAGAACTCAACCACCTAATAGCAACGATGGTAGTGACTCGCAGCCAATCGATCGCCTTTTACGACCTGCCTGGCAGAACGGCAGTTGGCCTATTCTGCAAAGGAGACCGGGAACAACACGGCAAAAACTTGCTTTTAATAGTTACCTTGTTATAAACAACCCCTCTCTCCTCGGACGGATAGATTGGAGATCTTTTAGCAAGGCGTCAACATTCTCCGCTACATGTTTTGGGTCCATGTTTAACTAAAATAGTAAAGTTTATTATATTACAACAATGATTAAATGAAAATTGATATTATATTTGGTTTAGTATTAGACTGACAACAACCTGGAAGGTCTGATGATGTACGGTGCAACCGTAACATATTGCAATTCATCATTTTACACGACACACATTATTCATTATTATTTTAATTAGTATAATAAGACAGTTCGCATTTAGCCATCAAGAGCGCTACGCGTCCTCACTAATCATTAACTATCAAGTGTATCAATATTAAATCAATATATAATAATCAATATCATCTATCATTTATCAATCTAATAGTGTACTAGTTAACAAGAACCCGTACAGATGATATGAGAAACACAATTGGAACATACATATTGACATACACATAAACATACGTGGATATACAGATGTCATTGTAAAAAATAGTTGTAAAAGCTTTTTAGCAATTCAAAAAGTCGAGATCTGATAAACAATTGATTTTTGAAAATTGGGAAAGGGAAGTTAAAAACAACATTTGAAAATTCACTTAATTTTCACCTGTTCTAAGTATGTTGGCTTTAGTCTCCTTTGAAGAAAAGACCAGCTGTTGTTCTTCCAGGTAGATTTTTAAAGGCCACATGGTGACCACTACGACCACTAGGTGTTAAGAGTTCTGCAATCTCCCACACAATAACCATATCTGTCATAATTCTTGTTACTGTCACCCTCCGGTTTGGAGGGTAAGGTAGCCGGCCGGTAGCAATTTTTGTCTGTTTGTCTGTATGTATGTCCGGGGTAAACTCAAAAAGTACTGCATGGATTTACTTCAAATTTTGCATGAATATTACTAACAGGGCGGCTCAACATAATACCTACATATTATCACGCTATCACCTACGGAGGAGGAGCAGTGCGGAGTAAACGAAGTCCGCGCGGACGAAGTCGCTGGCATCAGCTAGTATAGTATAAAATAGCAAACAAGAAGATGGATCTCTTGATGGAAAGGGTTAACCATCGCCTATAGACACCAAAGGTGTTAATGATGCGTTGCTATTTTGTGGCGAGGTCTAATGCCACATGCAAACCACAGCAAGGTTTACCGGCTACCTTATCCTCCAAACCGTAACACGACAGTGACAAGCACTGACGCTATTGCGGCAGGAATAACGTCTAATAAAAATACATTCATACCCGTCCAATTGGCACTTCCACTGATCCAAAGTTCTGTTGGTTCTCATCTTTGACAACTCTGAACTGGACACCGGCAGCAAACTTCTTCACGAGCCCGCATATATCCGGGTCCAAGGTACCGGCACGAACATTTGGGAACCGCCTCTTCATCAGCCCTCTGATCGGCACTAAATCCGTCAATATATTTGGGTGCGCTATTACATAGTCGTAGTCTCCAAGTTTTATCTCGCCTTCCTGAAACGTTAGAATAATTTAGGTAAGCAGGTTAACAAAATATATATAAGGTCCTTCCAAAATATGTGATAACTAGAGATAGGTTAGTACCGATATTTCTCAAGATTAGGTGATACTAATATATTCATTTTGAATATTATAATATCTTAACTAATATGTCAGTATTAACTAATATTTCACTGTAATTTGGACCTTAAAGTAAAAGTAATAAGATCTGATACTGATACGGCAGGAAAATATCTTAACTAATATTTCACTGTAATTTGGACCTTAAAGTAACAGTAATAAGATCATATACTGATACGGCAGGAAAATATCTTACTAATATATCAGTATTAACTAATATTTCACTGTAATTTGGACCTTAAAACAACAGTAATAAGATCTGATACTGCAGGAAATACGTCTGTCTCATTCGTACGTACGACGCGGCGTATCGTGAAAATATTTTAATATTTTCACGAATCCGACGGGCGCCAATCTAGTGAATCCGAACTATTCCGAAGACCGAATGATATTATCCGATTCATTTTGGATAGCCGTTACAGATATTAGGCGAATATGAAATATTAGCATATTACAGTTCGCCGGATTACTAATCCACGAATCCTTTCAATATCACTAATATCTTAGCGAATACTAATATATCAGTCACACCATTAGTGATAACATTTCTACACAACATTCAGTACGTCTAACTAGTATTGTTCAAATAAACTATTTTATGATAGCGCGTTATAGACTATAAACTATATTTTTCCAGCGCGCTACGTTATAGACAATAATCTATACATATAATAAAATCGTAGAAAAATCAATGTATGTCCAGGGTAAACTCAAAAAGTACTACATGGATTTACTTCAAATTTTGCATGAATATTACTAACAGGTCGGGTCAACATATAGCCTACATATTATCACGCTATCACCTACAGGGGAGAAGCTGTGCGGAGTAAACGAAGTCCGCGCGGACGAAGTCGCGGGCAACAGCTAGTATAGTAATATTATTATAACGTGTAACTGAACACAGATCGCGCAAGCCGGCCGAGATAGCGATGACATCCCAACCAAGGATTTAAAACGTTATAATTTCAATATATTTGCGTCGTTGTGATTGGTTATGGTATATGATATTATGACGTTGTCTTCTAGCGCTAGTTGGCGAACCAATCGCGAAACAGCATGAAACGCAGCGAACCAATCTCGAAACAGCAAAAATATCGAAATTATAACGTTATAAATCCTGGATCCCAACGTCATACAGCGAGCGATGACTGAGCGCTATAACGCTATAAACTATGTTATAACATCTAACGTCTACGGTCTAGCACGTCACTCGTTAGATCGCGTAGTTCTTAACTTCGTTAGTAACTTCGTAGGTTATGTTATTACCACGGCCTACGCTAGCCGCTAAGTATATAGCGTGACATTTAATAGCGCCGAATGCGAATCTAAATAGCGTACGCTATACGTTGAGTATACATAGCGTGCTATAATTTAACGCTATGCGTTATATTAACCACCATTACGTCTAACTAAAGATATCCAGCTAAAAAAGAAAATGATTCAAGTGACAAACTTTTTTATTTTCACGAATTTCAAACTGCGTTTACGACTTACGACCCCTAGAAGAGTGATTTTAGTCCCTTGAATCACTTTCTTTTTAAACTGGATATCTTTAGTTAGACGAACTGAGTGCTAAGTGTGAGTTTTTCTTTTCGCATTCGATCGTGAGCGCGTTTGGAGTTTACTAGGAATTTGTATGTGATTTGTACAGTGCCACCTAGTGGTAAACTGGTTTCTCACGTTTACCACTAGGTGGCGCTGTACAAATCACATACAAATTCCTAGTAAACTCCAAACGCGCTCACGATCGAATGCGAAAGGAAAAACTCACACTTAGCACTCTGAATGCTGTGTTAAAATATGATCACAATCATTATAAAAAAACCTATTTTAAAATAACTTTATCTATACTCTATACAAATAAATAAAATTGGAGTGTCTGTAATATTAAAATAACCGCTTTTTATTAAATGCATATGTATATATACACGGTACATATCACCAAATAACATTTTTTACAATTTTTGTCTGTGTTCCTGTCTGTCTGTCTGTCTGTCTGTTCCGACTAATCTCTGGAACGGCTGGACCGATTTTGGCGGGAATTTTACTGGCAGATAGCTGATGTGACAGGGAGTAACTAGACTACTTTTTTTCGAAATTTTTCCACGCGGACGAAATCGCGGGCGCATCTAGTATACAATATAATAAATACTATCGATCGCCTGTGGTCGAAATTCGAATATAGACTAACCAATAAAATCTTTTAAGTTTGACAACTGACTTTAGCCGTAAAGAAAATGTCAAACATGTGTGTGTAAGATCATGTACGTCACATGAATTTAGTGTGTGTTATGTTTATTTTTAATAATATCATGAATCTTTAGTGCATATTATTTAAAAATACTACGTTTCTGCAGTCCTCCGTAATGTGAAATTTAACTATGACAAATTTTACACTCCACCTTTTGCATAATTGTTTTAAAATAAACAAATCATTTGCTTGTGTTATGGGTGGTAGTAAACGATACTAATACACAAATACATATACATGGGGCACACTAAAAGTGTTGCACTTCTAGCTAATCGTAATTATTTGAATTTCGAATGTTTTGTTTTTAAAACTTTGCAATCTTCTTAGTAATAAAAAAACAATTGGCGGGAAATGATTTGTCAATTGTTTTTTTTATCACACATCAAAGTTCTACGTACGCAACGAAAATGGAATTAAGTCGAAAAGATTTTAGAGCGATTTTTTATGATTTTAAAAGTTCTCTTTCTCCGCAAGACTGTGCCGCTCGTCTTCAAAATGCTTTTGGGAGAGAAGCACCTTGTTTGACCACCGTGAGGCGATGGTTTGCTGAATTTGAGAGAGGTCGAGTTTCTTTACATGACGAATTTCGTGAAGAGCGGCCTTCAACTGCCGTCAACGAAAATAATGTGGCTACTGTTAAGCGGTTAATTGAAGAAAACCCTCGGATTACCTATGAGACAATTTGAGGACTATTGGGGATTGGTATGAGCCAAATTCAGAAAATTTTACAGGAAGTATTAAAAGTTCGGAAACTTTGTTGTCGTTGGATCCCTCATGAACTGACAGCGGAGCAGAAGCGGGCTCGCGTGGAATGGTGCTCACAGATGCTACTGAAGTACGACCACGGACATTCTAATGCTGTTTATGACATTGTCACAGGAGACGAAAGGTGGATTTATAGTTTTGAACCCAAAAAAAATAGCAATCTTATAAATGGGTGTTTGAAAATGAGAACAGGCCAACAAAAGTGAGACAGGCGAGAAACGTTGGTAAAAAAATGATCGCGTTTTTTTTCTCAGCTACGGGTCCCATCTGTACAATTCCACTTGAAGATCAAAAGAGTGTAAAACAGGAGGACCACAGGATCTGGAGGCATGTTTTCTACGTGCTGATTGCATGAAGAGGGTAATAAATGTGCAGAAAGCAAAGCAAGTCTGTCTAGACCGTGATATATGTCTCTTCTTATCCCGTAAGGAATTTGGCGTGAAGATATGTTGTTGTTGTTATTATATGTGTGTTTATATGTTACATGTGTGATGTCATTCTATTAAACAAAATAAGACTAAGTACCTGAATTTTTTTAATAAGTTCTGTACTGCCGGCGTTTGTCGCTCCAGCCTCAGCTGCCTGTTTGATCAACTCGGGCCCCTTACAAAACGCTAATATCGTCCGCTCTTCATCACGAGGAAATGTGTGTGGCAACAGAGTTAAACGGGTGAAACTATCTAAATAGCGATTCTGTAATAATTTGACAGTATATTGCAGCATATTATACCTAGTTATAGCATATAGGAAAGGAACAGGTGAAAACAAAGTTATTGGTGGGAATATGAGTTGAAACTTATAGCAAGCTCTAACTGGAGAAGAGTTGCTAGAGATGGACTACAATGGAAGCGGTTACAGGAGGCTTTTGCCAACAGAGATATATTATAAATGTACTACTCAGGACGAGATTAGATTCAAAACCCCCAATTCACATTAAAAACCCTCAATTGAGTCAACATTTAGGATTCTTACACACATAAACACGATAAAATGTCGCAACATAATATGAAAGATGATAGGTAAGAGCCCAAAATTCTTGAACTCGATTGACATTTTGTTACATAAATCGAGCTAGAGATAGATAAATTTCAGGATAAAACGGCTTATTATTGTTATGTTTAAACCATACAACTTAATATAGTTTCTCTTAATCTAACAAACACGCAGCAGCAAAAGAAATGACCAGGTTTATAGGTAACAAATTCGTCTTAACAGACGTGGATGCAAGTTTTCGACAACTGACATCTGCAGATGCGATGACTAAATATTAGGCTAATCTGAATATTGTCTGCAAATGTCATCAAAATCAATTCACTCCAGCCATTTTAGAACCTATGGGAACCGACATATTTACATTAACTGTGTTGGTCTGGTCTCTTTTGAAAATAAAGACATCTGCTATTCTACCTAGCAATTCATAAAAGGTGACTGATTGGCTACACGTGTAAGTATGCTTCAATCTAGATTCTAGATAGTTCTAGATTGAAGTGAAAGAATAGTGATCTCAAAATGGGCTCAAACAATGTTATCATAAATGATAATTAATGTATCATGAATTAATTATATATTGCGTAGCCAAAACATAAAGCCACCTTACTGCTACCATTACATCGCAAAGTACTAATCACACCTGTCACAAACAAGTACTAATATAATGGTGTCACCTACATGTATAGATAGGATAGTAGTACCATAATCACAGCAATTTATTTTGTAATTTACATTAATTTCTTACATGCTGCCTAGCAGATAAAAAGATCTATTCTTCACAAGGGATATGAGCCAAAATGTACAAATACAAATAAAATTGAATACTATCATCACACCCATTAGACTATTCCGAACATCTACAGGCTTTTCAGTTCACCACTGCATCGTTTTGTCAGTTGGAGAAATGAATTATGATATCTAAACCCCGTTATCTATGTAGCATATGATGGCAACTGATTTTAGATATGGGGTACTTATTATAATAAATAAATCTCTGTTTTCTTTTTATATTCACATAACAAAATAATATATACATATAATAAAATCATAGGAAAGTGAAAACTGTACATTGAATATTTTTTAAAAGAATACTTGGGGCGTGATCTACAATCGATATCGTAGCCAAAAATATAGATTTTAGAATTTTTGTCTGTTTGTATGTACGTCCGGGGTAAATTCAAAAAGTACTGCATGGATTTACTTCAAATTTTGCATGAATATTACTAACAGGTCGGGTCAACATATAGGCTACACATTATCACATGATAGCGTGGAGCTACGGGGGAGGAGCTGTGCGGAGTAAACGAAGTCCGCACGGATGAAGTTACAATAATATATTATTGACATTGACATTTGTTTAGTATGTGACACTCACGGTAAATGACTTGGACATGTTCCATATTAACGGAAGGTTTTGTCTCCTACTTCAAAATATCCAACTGAGGCAAGAAAATGATCTTTCAGCTTCTACCGACGTCACTGGCAAAAAGTCCATAATTAGAATCAACGTCAATAATATATTACTGTAATTATTTTGTTATTATGTAAATAAAAAAGAAAACAGATTTATTTAATTATGATTACCCCATCCCTAAAATCAGTTGCCACCAATATGCTACATAAATAATGGGGTTTAGTGATCCATTGCCATATTTCACTATCATAATAACGATTATCGACATTTCTAGCGTTAATCGGGACTGGCGGCTTTACATGTTCATCCGAGGTCAGGGAGTGGTAACACACCACCCGCAACTTACTTACTACTACTGACTTAGAGCTGCTGCTGAGATTTTGGATTTTCGAGAAAAACCTGGAAAAAATATCAATAATACTTTGCCCTACCCGGGGATCAAAGCCAGGGCCTCATAATCTAAGCCGAACAGGCTAACCCCTAGACAAGCTCATATTAGATATTTATATTTACCTTTTTTATTGCTTCCATATTAAACTCTACATAGGCGTTGACAAGAGCATCAGGTACATTGTACATTGAAGGATGGTGTGTCTCTTGATGGGCTCTGACTGCATCTTCAGCGGTGTACACAACCCAGCGGTAATATCTCATGGGATACACATCATCTTTAGATACTTGCTTAAAGGAATCATCTAAATGTTTGTTTATTAATACCTTGGCAATTCTGAAATAGTTTTTTACACACAATTCTATAGTTTAATGTTAGCATTTTTCTTAATATATATTCAATTTTTTTAATATTAACACATCTTTATGAATGAAGCGACTTCGTCCGCGCGGAATTCGTTTACTCCGCACAGCACCTCCCTGCTAGGTGATAGCGTGATAATATGTAGCCTATATGTTGACCCGACCTGTTAGTAATATTCATGCAAAATTTGAAGTAAATCCATGCAGTATTTTTTGAGTTTACCCTGGACATACATACAGACAAACAGACAAACAGATAAACAGACAAACAGACAAAAATTCTAAAAACTATATTTTTGGCTTCGATATTGATTGTAGATCACATCCCAAGTATTCTTTTAAAAAAATATTCAATGTACAGTTTTGACTTTCCTACGATTTTATTATATGTATAGATATAGATAATGTTTATTTTGGTGCACAAGATAGACAGAATAAATAAAGCTACAGAGCTTTATCTATTATACAGATATTTACGTAAATTAACAACTATCTTCTACAAGTAATACAAATGAGTTTAGACTATTTTGCTTTTTTTCTGTGTCTTTTAATTTTGTTAAAAATTATTAAGTACTAGCTGTTGCCTGCGACTTTGTCCGCGCGGACTTGGTTTACTCCGCACTGCTCCTCCCCTGTAGGTGATAGTGTGATAATATGTAGCCTATATGTTGACCCGACCTGTTAGTAATATTCATGTAAAATTTGAAGTAAATCCATGCAGTACTTTTTGAGTTTACCCCGGACATACATACAGACAAATAGACAAACAGACAAAAATTCTAAAAACTATATTTTTGGCTTCGATATCGATTGTAGATCATGCCCCAAGTATTCTTTTAAAAAAATATTCAATGTACAGTTTTGACTTTCCTACGATTTTATTATATGTATAGATTCTGTGTTTAGTTTTGTTGACTCAGTTTTCAGTATTTGGAGGTCAAAGTTTGGCTATGTTATGGCTTGTAATTTGTCATAATAAATCTATTCTATGACTTGGAGTTTTTTGTTTTATTATGTCAAGACAAACATTATAGTAAAAAAACTATTCTTATTTTTTGCAGCAAAACGGGTCCTGTGAATAGTTCATGCGTGCATTGTAGATGGCGCTGAGGTCCTCCTAACAATATTGAAGTTTCCAGTCTATATAGTACTAGCTTTTACCCGCGGCTTCGCTCGCGTTGAATTCGAGGAAGAAATGGGGTTTAGAAAGAGACAAAAAGTAGCCTATGTCTCCATCTCTTCAAATATCTCTACTTAAAAATTACATTAAATCGTCGCTCGGTTTAAAAGACGAAGAAACAAATACACACATACACTTTTGCATTTATAATATTAGTATATATAATAAGACTGATCACATAATACTGACAGTTAAGAATGATGATTTCATTATAAAAATATGGATATGCTGTTATGACTTTGATAAATAAGGAGAAATCATTATCCTTTATTAAATCTCCAATGAAAATTGCACTCTGTAAAATAGATGAAAGCGATAACTACTCATAAACAAATTTTCATTTTATTCACTTTAAAAGTAAACTATATCTGTAACACTAAGTTTTCTCTCAAATTGCATTTCCTAACATCATTAATTGTAAACTGTTGAATAGCATTAATTGTTTAACAAAAATGGCTGTTTTTGCTTTATTAAGAAGTTTATTAAGAAACACAGTAAAAGTAAGTTAAGTTTTTGTTTTTTTACTTAATCATTAAAATTCATGTTACAATTATTAGTCCTGTGATCTTTATAATCTATGCATATAATAAAATCGTAGAAAAGTCAAAACTGTACATTGAATATTTTTTTAAAAGAATACTTGGGGTGTGATCTACAATTGATATCGAAGCCAAAAATATAGTTTTTAGAATTTTTGTCTGTTTGTCTGTATGTATGTTCAGGGTAAACTCAAAAAGTACTGCATGAATTTACTTCAAATTTTGCATGAATATTACTAATAGGTCGGGTCAACATAATATAGGCTACATAATATCACACTATCACCTACGGGGAGGAGCTGTGCGGAGTAAACAAATTCCGTGCGGACAAAGTCACAGACAACAGCTAGTAATGAATAAATAGTTTAAGTCTCAAATGAAAGTAATTTAATTTTAAAAGAAAAAAAGAGCTTCTATTTTATTTATTATTAACATAAGTATTAATTAAAAAATAATAAATGGTTATTACAATACATTAAAAATATTCTTGTGTGTCTTGTCAAAATGTCTTGATGTGTCAAAACCTATAATTCACATAATTCATTCACTTTTGCTAACTAATAATTTTCCTGCATTAGTTTATCTTTACCTGTCGAGGAGTGACATCACTATCGGTGATGTTACTCTTCGACAGCACATTTTCCCGTGGGATCTTTGAAACTAATAAAAAAGAAAAATCTTCTGGCCCTTAAAATTACAAATACAAAATCAAGTGTTAGAATAATCAATACTAAATATATTGTTAATTTTTCCTTATAGGGCAAAAAAATCAAAACCGTATATTCACATATATATAAGATCCTATTATAAATTTATCTATCAAAAATTTCTACATACTTGCTCCTCACATAGTTATCATAGTTAAAACTTTTTCAAAATAATTCAGTTGTTCACATTAAACTAGCAAAGGCTATCTTTCTAATCTTGTCTTTTTAGCACTAGCTAGCCTCAGTTTACTAAATTTTAAGAGTTTGGTCAATATAATTCCTTGGCCCTATAGCTTCCTAGAAAACTTTTTTTTTTATTTTAATGCCAAAATCAAATTAAATTTTTAACTAGAGTTCCATCTACTCCTTAATGAGTGCTTTTCCATTTTTTGGTGTAAATCATATAATAAATCTAACTACACAATAATTACACATTTTATTATTTTACAATTACACAACAATTAATATATTCAATTATTTTTTTTAGCAAAAAATTTTTTATACTATAAGACTGCCTTATGGTTAAGTGATTAGTCAATTAGGCTATGAGATAGATTATTTTGATTTAAGGATTGGACAAGTTTTATTAATGTTATACTCAAAAATTTAAATCTCAATGACTGCTCAGAGTCAAACGGTGATGTACCTATTAACATTCCCATGCTTAGAATGAGCATGTAATGTTATTAATCCCGGTTATCAGAAGTGATAGTCATTGGCAATGTGGCAAAATTTGCTTATTTGCTATACTACAACACAAAATGAGCCAATGGGGACTAACACCCATCTTGCCAATCTCAAACTGGTGAATCTGTAGTGATTTTCAATAGAAGTCATAGTTGACTACTATGTATTTATAATTATCAGGGGCATTTTTTTAGCGTAAATTACCTGTCTTTTCCTCTTTGATTGTGTGGTATAAAGCCAACTTTAGTAATTTCAACTTTGACTTTTTTAGCTCGGGCTTTTGCTCTTGTACCCTTACGAGCAGCATAATACACCGCTGCGGTGTGGACAGACTTCTGCAAATGAGAAAAATTCTATTTTACATAGATTAAATATTTATTACTTCACAGCAGAAGAGGTTTCTGACTCAAAATATTAGCAAAATAGACACAATATGTTATTAATATTTTTGCACACCGGCATTACCAATTGACTATGGCAATCTAGAAATTATTTTGTAACATCTATTATAACCCATTTTTAAGCAAATAAAATATTCTTTTATATTCTATAGAAAGCAAGACTCAACCATAATCAAATTCATCAGGTGCCACCAGTGCTTTTCTTTCTGCCAATATGTGTTTGTGTGTAAAAAGTTATAAATATATACAAAGAAAGGCAATTCTTCCTAGATGATAATAGTGAGGGGTTAGGAGGTGGTGGTTTGAGGTGTCACCACTCCATGGCACCGCTGCCAGAAATGCATAAGATGTGTTTTTTATTTTGTGTGTGTGTATTTTATTATGTGATAAAACTACTATGAAATTGTTAAATTTGTAAATCATTTTTTATTTGACCATGCCCCAAGTCGAGAGGCTTCACTTTCTAGATAGGGGTCTAAGAGCAAACCTACCAACTGCCTATTTAAGTATCAAGTTGGGAAGTAGTCAACAGAGCCCATGTTTATATTTCTGGAGGTGCAATCTAACAGCAACCTAAAAAGCCACTAATGGCATAGTTATATGTGTCTAATCTACAACTGTACTATGGTTTAATATTCAAACAATGAATGTGGTGGAAGCAAGACAAAACTGCAAGGATCTTGACATATGACAGAGGGTTCTCCCTGCCTACCATGTAAGAGATAATGACAAAAATGAAAAATATGTTTTTAATATCATAAGATAGCAAACAAGCAGATGGGTCTCCTGATGGAAAGAATCAACCATTGACTATAGATACCAAATATGTTAGTGGTGCGTTGCTATCTTGTGGCAGGGTCTAATGCCACATGTATAAGTTTACCAGCTACCTCATCCTTCAAACCAGAACACGACAATGACGAGCACTAACGATATTGGGGCAGGAATAGATAAGGCGGTAATACCAGACTCGGGCGAGAAAATACAGAGCTCTACCATCTAGTAGCCACGATGGTAGTGACTCGCATAGCCAATCGGTCGCCTGTTACGACCTGCCTGGCAGAACGACAGTTGGCCTATTCTTCAAAGGAGGCCATGACCCACATGGTATGCAAGATATCTTCATCTTCCGCTTATTAAGGCGGCACGTTTCTAAACCTAACCCTTCTGCCGTAATGTAGAGTACTCGGTGTTCTCTGCTTCGCTGATTTAGTTTGAAGATAAAGGAATTAAATAGTTGTACTCACCGATACTGTAACATTAGATTTATGGAGAGACAAAGTTTTGGCAAGAAAAGAACCTAAAAATCAAAAATAAATTTTTTATTGTACCCTATCATAGCGTCTAAATAAAACATTCACAAAACCTAAGTCTTACGGAAAATAGTGCCAGCCATTATCAAAAAAGGGGTCAAAATTATTGTAAAATCATAAATTAGTCAAATTTTGAAATAAACTGCATATAAAATTAATTTAGATTTTTCATAAATTTACTTCAAATTATAATATTCGATTCCATAAGATTTGTTATAAATTTAAATTATAATTTATAATAGGTTAGGACAGGGCTGCCAGCACAGAACAATATAACCAGGCCCTATCAACAACCAATGACAGTCGAGACCCTACGTGGGGGCCAAAGTTGTACGGATAACATATACATTCCTATCTCATTCCAACACAGTTTCATTGATACCATAGGAAAAAATAACAATCACTTTATATTTTTCATATATTTCTTTTATTATTTTTACTAAATAACATAAATACATTATAAACTATTTAAAAACGTTTGATGTAAAATTGATGATTTGTAATAATATATTGCAGTCTAGCAATACAGTCGAGTATAATCTATATAAGTATAAAATACAGTCGAATATAATGAGTATAATCTTTTGGAGTTGCAAGTTTAGCAAATTAACTTCCTTTTTATACGGTAATCTAATCTTAAAAATTTGGTATTTTGTAGAATACAGTTAATAGTAAAAAATCGTATGACAAATATATAGGTACGCTTATTATTATCTTTTTCTTCGAAAAGGTATAAAGTTGGCTAATCGTAAGTACACTAGTTATAAACAAGTGAGCTTACCATCAACCAATGATATGTCAGGTTGCGTGTCGACAGACCCAAAGCGTATCTCAACTCAAGTTAGTTAGTTTTACCAAAAAGTACTCGTTTTAAAAAAAATATTATACATGATCAAAACAAATGACTTCGCGCAACTAAATTAAGTTTATTATCGCTTGATCTTTAAACAAAAATAAAAAAAGACACTTACCAACTACATCATGTATCTAATAGATATAATAAGATCGTCATACTTAAATATTATCCCATTACGACCATATTACATTCTTATACATGTCTAACTGATAACACTCATTTTTACGTTGGTTGAAAAAGGCTTACGAGCGAAGCTATAGGATACATAAAAGAAAAAAATGCGCGTTTTCGTGAATCATTTACCCGGTTAAAAACAAGTTTTTTTCGTGTATAATAACAGACAAACATAGACTAATATATATATATATATATATATATATATATATATATATATATATATATATATATACATAGAAATACATATATAAATACAAGAATATATTTAATATACATACGGCCAAACCCGGAAATACAAACATTTATGTTCATCACACAAATGCTTGTCCCCGTTGGGGATCGAACCCGAGCCCCGTCGATCGCGTAGGCAGGATCGCTAACCACTCGACCAACGGGGCGGTCAATATTACTCAACTTTTCAAGCAACTTAAGGATGTAACATATTTGGTGTTATGTATGTTTCATCCTGAAGATTCTTTCAAAAGAGAAATCTGTTGAGATACATCTGAAAGATTATATGTATATATATGTTGACATAGAAGAATGTTGCCTCTGTGGTCTAGTGGTTCGGCGTTGGCGTTAACCACGTTAGGTCCCGGGTTCAATTTCCATGTCGAGCAACTTAAAGAGCTTAGAGTGCTTAGAGCTTAAAGTGCTTTTTCAGTTTTGTAATAAACATAAAGTTGCCCGGGATTGGAAAATGCCCGGATGGCGATAGGCTTGCCACCTATCACATTTGTGGGACCAAGTATCTTTGGCTAATCATGGGTGCATATGTGGTATCTTTGCTTACCTCTTCAGGGATACAGGCGTGAAGATACTTTTTATATATGTTTCCCAAAATAACATTAAACAATCTTAACACAGTCTATATCATATATTCTGTGTGATTCCACGTTCGAGGCTACCAAAAAAAATTATGTTATATATCATTATTAAAAAACATAGTTTTCAATTATTTTAAACCTAGTAAGAAATGGTTTTAATCAGTTTTGAACCGTTTTAAGGTTTCAAACTATTGGTTCAATCGGTTTAAGCCCGGGTTTAATTTTTATGGGCACAACCACAAAAACACTAGGTATGTATGTTTTTTCTCAAAACTTTGAATCTTCAAATGAAATAATTAACCTACATCTGGTTTTCATTGACTAAGACATTTATATTAATATTGTGTATATTAAATAAAACTTAGTCAGGCCCATACAATATGGGAAATCTAATTTTTATAGCGGCAACCCTTATATCACAAGTTCTTGTTTTTTGTTGCTTTCGCACGCAAACTTTTTCTTGTGATAAGTTTATTTAGCTAATATCTAATAAACTTCTTGTGTTCTGATATTTTCCTGCATAAAATACGTTGAATTGAGCATCCCGCTCCGCCGTATTTGTGTTTTGGATAAATCCGAATGTTATTTGTGAGACGAGATCGACTAGGACTCTGTAAAACAAGTTATTGACAAAATTATAATTTATTCTTAATAGCAAATATTACCGTAGAAAGTGATTGAAGTGTGGGAGTTCGCCTCGTGATAATTTCAGTATCACTTTACATTGTTTTCCTAAGCCTGGAGCAACGAAATTCGTTCGGTAGGTAATATCTTCTTAATATCAAAAAACTTTACAATACACGTACTAAGTGCTAAGTTCGTGTATTAGATACGTTTATTTGTGCTGCTGATGTGGTAGAAAGTGTTAGTTGAAAGATTACTCATAGTTAAGCGATTTTTTGGCGAGGAGTGGCTTTAAAGGGGTTGGCGTTTGAAATTCGTGTCCTAATTTAAAGGTTGAGGGGCGCAGGAGGGAAGGTTTACTAATGCCCCTGCCCCCCCCCCCCCTGCGGAAACCAATGGTTGCTGAGATATACATGATTAAGGTTTTGAGGTTATGTCACCTCCGGACCATCATTTTGTATCAGAGATTGCATTAGAAACGGTCAACGGGCCGCACGAACTAGGTATTGTGGGGAGGGGAGAGTCAATGTCCCCCAGTAACATATATATAAACTACCCAAACGTCAAAATGTATGCAAAAACTTAAAAACACTTGAAATATGAATCTTAAATTATTTTGTAATAAATATATTGTGTAATATGAAATCTTAATCATTATTTGAGGCATTTTATAAAAAAAAATAAAATTGTAGAAATTCATAAATATTTTGCTTATAATTTTTCTTGACATGTTTTATAATTTACAAAATTTGGGGTAGATTAGGGTTGTTTTTATAGGGAATAGTTGCCCCTTTCAAACAACACACCCTCACCCTGAGATGTGTAGTTTTTTAATACGAGTTTGAAGTTATATGCAATGAAGTTTAATTTTACATTTTCAGGGTTCTAGATTAAGAAGATTATCTTAATTTATAAATATTTATTGTTATATTATAATTCTCTATTATTATTTTATAATAAATAATATTTTTTTTTTGTAGAAAAAATGATATTTGGTACTAGTAAGTAAACTATATGTTTAGGTTAGGTTATGACAAAAAATTTAGATAAAAATCATGGGAGCTAAACATCAAGAATCAAGAAACAAAATGAAAACTGTCGAATTGCTCCTACATTATTAAGGCTATTTTTTTATCTGGTGTCATGAATTAATTGTAGATCTGTGGTGGAAATCAAGTGTCATTTTGTGTAGGTAAGGTATGTAGAAGTCCTAAGAAATTGTGAGAAATGTCCTCAGAGCAAAGTGACCTTAACAAAAGTTACTCTACGTAAGGGTTCATTACTCATTAAAAAGTTATCTTATTCAGAGCTGATTTTATTGTCAAAATTATTCCAAGTCTCACAAGCCTTTGTAATAGTCTATAGTTTCATCTCCTAGCTCTGCGAGAAATGACTTCAGAGCAAAGTAACCGTGACAAGAGTTGATGTCCTTCATCCCTTTCAGCCCAAAAATATCACAAAAGGGATGTATATAGGGTCAAAAAATTCCCAAGTCAGGCGTATCCTTTCTTACATTTAAACAATATGTTTTGCTTGGCTTGAGGCTCACTTTTGTATATAAGCTTCAAATATGCACTTTTTGAGTTGCTATAAAGCTAAGAAATGAGCATTTCTTTCTTTTGATATCTATTTATAATTAGGTATTAATGTTAAGTTGATGGGAATGGATGTTTGTACTTAGCATTTTCTGAATACAAAAACTAAATATTATTTATTATAATTACAGGTGTAAATGATGGGAAAAATACTGTTTCCCTAATGAATTATGGTCTTCGCCTAAACTCCATTAAAAATTATATTCTGAGCACAGAAAGATATGCACTGAACATTTTTAAAATCCCCATTTATGTATAATTTTGGAAAAAGGTTATTCACATTTGCAGTCTCAGATACAATATGTGACTCTTAATTCTCATTGTTTTTATGTCAAATTCGAAAGTGTCTAATGAATACCTGGTTTGAACCGAGTTTCTTAACTATATATGGCTATAACGCTATGACGCCATGACAAGCACTGAAATGGCACACAAAAGTCATTAAAAGTTTAACTGGACAGTCAACTCACTTATACAGATATGTGACAAGGGAGCTAGACACGTTTACAGTTGTGCAGTAATAAAATTCTTACATACGTAAGTACATACATACATACATATCTTCACGCCAGATCCAGATACATATCTTCAAATTCTTGATTATTTATATTATTTTAATTAACATTTAAACACTAGCTGGGCCCGCGACTTCGTCCGCGTGGAATTTAAAAAAAGTAGCCTAAGCTACTCCTTATTACATCAGCTATCTATCAGTGAAAGTCCCGTCAAAATCGGTTCAGCCGTTCCAGAGATTAGCCGGAACAAACAGACAGACAGACGAAAATCGTAAAGTGTTCTTTTGGTAAGTGTAACGTGTATTCCATATGCATTTAGTTAAAACCAGTTACTTTAATATTACAAACAGACATTCCAATTTTATTTATTTGTATAGATGTATAGATTAATCATAAATTATTTTTGCATACTCTCAATATTGACGATACACTGAATTAATTAACAAAAAAACGTTTTTACTGTACTATTTTTTGGTAGCTATCTCTTTCCAATAGAAAAGAGTTTTAAAAGGTGAAATTAATTAAATTTGCTATTATCCGCGAACTATTATTTCATTGCAGTCAGTATTACACTCGCGTAGAGTGAGGTAGTGTTCGTTTCTCCTGAAGATGCTTCGGTTTCGAAGTGAAACGTGCGTTGAGTACGTACATGAATTGTGTGCTTTTGTGATTGGTGCCGGCGTGGTCGTGGTTGTAAAAGTGTGGTGGATGTGGGCGGATAAGTGTGCCGCTGGGGTCTTCGTTTGATCGGAACCATCGGTGAGTCCAATCCATTTATTAAACCGACGTCTCTCTTTTCGGTACCATCACGGAGGATACATAGAATAATAGTTCGCGGATAATAGCAAATTTAATTAATTTCACCTTTTAATAATGGATTTCCGCAAAGTAACGCCTGAATCAATAAAAAAGAGTTTTAATTTCAAACAAAATCAACTTATCAAAATGCATTATTTTTAGGTACATTTTATAGTTAGTTTACATTAGTGACATTAGATTTTCACATTATTTTAGGTTGCTATCCTTGTGGAGGAGTCTTAATGCTGCATGCATAAGTTTGTCGGCTACCTTACCCTCCAAATCGGAACACGACAATAACAAGCATTGACGCTATTGTGGCAGAATAGGTAAGGCGTTTGCAATTTGCAAGGCGTGTAAAACTGCCTGGCAGCTGACATTATTTATTCGTTCTAGGAAGATTTAAATATGTGCCTGATTTATCTATTCATTACCTACCTGTCATACCATGGGATTCAATATTGTTTGCTTATCGCGAGTGCGCTATTTACAATTATGTCTACCTCTTCCAGGATATGGGTATTATGGTATTTATTTTATTGATTTGTGTTTAAATAATTTTTATTGATTGAAAAAGCAAGAGTTCGGGCATACAAGAAATCAATGTTTTCAGACTAACACAATTAGGTTACTCAACATTCACAGCAATTGTCTTATTTAAGTCAACTGTTATTAATTAATATTATCTTCTTAAGTTATCGCCTCTGTGGTCTAGTGGTCCAGCTTTGGCGTTGACCACATGTGGTCCCGGGTTCGATTCCCGGGTCGGGCACTAAAAAAAAGTGTTTTTTCAGTTTTTTTACGCCCTGTTGGTCCCGGCCTCCTTTGAAGAATAGGCCAACTGCCGTTCTGCCAGGCAGGTTGTAAAAGGCGACCGATTGACTATGCGAGTCACTACCATCGTGACTACTAGGTGGTAGAGTTCTGCATTGTCTCGCCCGGGTCTGGTACCACCGCCTTACCTATTCCTGCCACAATAGCGTCAGTGCTTGTCGCTGTCGTGTTCCGGTTTGGAGGGTAAGGTAGCCGGTAAACTTATGCATGTGGCATTAGACCTCGCCACAAGATAGCAACGCACCATTAACATCTTTGATGTCTATAGGCGATGGTTGACTCTTTTCATCAGGAGACCCATCTGCTTGTTTGCTATCTTATGGCAAAAAAAAAACACAAAGTTGCCCGGGATTGGAAAGTGCCCGGTTGGCGATAGGCTTGCCACCTATCACATTTGTGGGACCAAGTATCTTCGGCTAATCGTGGGTTCACTTGTTTTACCTCTGCCTACCCCTTCGGGGATATGGGCGTGGAGATACTTAACTTTTTATCTTCTTAACAAACACTATTACTTACAACTATTGCAAATATTAGGATAAATAATTCAATGATGAGCAGTTATGCAGTTATGGGGTACCACAAGGAAGCACTTTGGGTCCTACCTTATTTTTGACTTACATAAATCCTCTATGCGAATGTCCTCTCGAAAACGGTAGTGCACTTATGTATGCTGACGATACGGCTTTACTATTTTATGGGTCTACATGGGAAAATGTCAGAGATATAACTGAAAAGGGCCTACGTAAAGTAGGTATTTGGTTAGAAAATAATTTACTATCTCTTAATCCAAATAAAACAAATTTCATGTGTTTTGATAAAACTGATAAAACTAATATAGTCCAAAATTTAAAAATACATGAAAATAACTGTAGGGCCATAAAACGAGACAGAGTATCAAGTTGCCTATGTCCGTCTATTAAGAAGACAAACACTGTTAAATATTTGGGAATTACACTTGATCACAGACTTAACTGGATGCAACATATAGATGACACATCAAATAAAATAAGAAAACTAATTATATTATTTAAAAATTTAAGAAATATACTAACTTCCTCTCATATTATTAATGTGTACAAGGCTCTCGCTGAATGTATTATAACATATTGTATCACGTCATGGGGTGGCGCTGCTAAGTCAAATCTTATAACTCTGGAGAGAGCTCAAAGAGCCATACTAAAAGTTTGCTTACATCTACCCTATAGACATCCTACTGAAGCAGTATACAAACAAGCTAAGGTACTTAGTGTCCGTAAATTATTTATTTATAATGTAATTAAGAGGTATCACGCATCAGTTACATCAATAAGTAGACAAACAGAAAAGAGAAGAATAAATTGTCCAATTAGCAAAACAAACACTGCGTTTGCACAAAAATACTATGATTATTTAGCTCCTATATTATATAATGCTGTAGATAAATTCATGCCTATTCGGGAAAAAAATGGTTACGAATTAAAAATAGCTGTGTTAGATTGGCTAAGTAGATATGACTACAATAATTGCGAAAAACTAATAGTTGGTACAAAATGCTAAATACCAATAAAACTTACACATAAATTACACACACATAAACACACACACACGCACTCGCACACGCGTTCTCGTGCACACGCACATAGACAGACACACACACACCCACACACCCACACACACACACACACACACACACACACACACACACCCGCATACACATAGACACACACTTATGTACGAACACACTTGAAAATGTATACATTTTCTGTAACTGTAATTAGAAGGGGGGCACTGGCTTCTACATAACAGTATCAACTAGTGTAGAGGTCAGCGGTCAACCTAAAATAAGTAAATGTTGGAACAATAAAGATTATTATTATTATTATTATTATTATTATTTGCCTGTTAAAGGTGTTGCTAAATGGAGTCACATAAAACAATTTTATGAGTAAGACAACAGTAATCTAAACTTTGTTTTTGCTCCACGCTTAAAACAAGAACATTTAAATTCAAATACCAAACAAAAAATGAAAATGAAACTGGTAGCTCAAGTTCTGAGGATGCAGTTGCAGCTGGAATGTATGCAAAGATATCATAAGGTACATGTTTAACTTTTTTTTATTAAATGAACATTGTTTTGATTGCCATCCAGGTAAAAAATATTTCTCATAATTTATGGAAAATAAACATATTATATTGTTAACTTCAGGAGTTGGCACAGGTGGAAATATTAATGCGCTAACTGAACTACATATCATTAAAATGGATTGGTAATGTCTAAGAATGGTGTTAAGGGTCAGGAGTCAATTTCAAGGACGTAATACAAGTCTACCTATGCCATACTACATGTAAATTTACTCTCTCAATCTACACTCTCTGATCATCGTCATCCAGTTACTCGAAGTTTATTCAATTTTTTTTCTTACTAAATATTAAACCTGTCTTTCTGTTACTACCAATGTGGCTACTACCAGAAGTTTTTGATGACTTGCTCGTTTTAATAACGGAATGGCAAAAAGTAGATATTCTCTTCTTTTTTTGTTTTCAAACAGATAATAATAAAAAAAATAATTGCTGGACAAATTACATATATCGCTGGACAATAGTAAGCAAGTTATTTGATTGTGTTTTGGCTGTAAGTCAACGACATAAACACGTAGAAATACATATATAAATACTGTAACATACATAATAAACACCCAAACCCAGGAAACATACATCTATGATCATCACACAAATGTTTGGTCCTGTAGGGAATTGAACTCCAGTCCTATAATCTATGGGGTTAGTTAGTTTTATATCATAGGTTCTCTTGTCACTCGACAAATGCTTTTCAAACAAAGTCAAGATGCTATGGGTGCATTTCAATCTTAGCGACAGCAATGTAAATAAATTTCCACAATTATAAAATTTACCAACTACTTTACCTTCTACACTTCTGGTGTGATTAAAATTAAAAACGATGTTCATGCAATAAGAATAAGTAACACAGGATCATTCAGTCAGGTATATAGTCTATTTTTTAAAAGGGGCCAAGAACATCCATACAATATTATAAATGCGAAAGTAACTCTGTCTGCCTGTCTCTCTTCTTCACGCCTAAATCACTGAATCGATTTGAAGGAAATTGGTACAAAGATAGTTTGAGATCCGGGAAAGGACGTAAGATAGTTTTTATCCTGGAAATCCCACGGAAACGGGAGCTATATGGGGTTTTTATTTTAGAAATGTTCCCACGCGGATGGTTGCACGTATCTGAATTATTGGCGTCACACCTATATCTTGACCACATCACATATTTGGGGTTTATTCAACTACTCAAATGTTTTATTTTTATTTGAATTCATTTTACACAAAATCTCTTTGTACTTAAATTATCTAAGATTAAGAATCTTTTTATGATTTTAAATTCTAGTAGAACAACCAATATAGATCCATGTTTGTGAAGGTGTGTATCACTGCTACTCCTCCAAGCTCAAGATAACCATCAAGTATAGACGTCAGCGATGTTAATGGTTTGTTGCTATCCAATGCAATGTTTGCTTGCTACCCTCCAAACTAGACTACGACAGTGAAAAGCATTGACCTTATTGCGGCATGAATAGATCACATTGGTACACAGAATATCAAAGTAAAAAAAAATATATTTAACACATTCACTGCTGAAACACGACAGTTGTGTTAAAATGGTCCGAACCGCAAGTGCGGCTTAACACACATGTGTGTTCAAAATAAACTGCGTCTCGCAGTGCTGAAAACACACCGCTGTGTTTTTTTGTCAAGCCGCCTGTGCGGACAACACACATGTGTGTTCGAAATAAATTCCGTCTCGCGGTGCGGAAAACACACCGGTGTGTTTTTTTGTCAAGCCGCCTGTGCGGACAACACACATGTGTGTTCGAAATAAATTCCGTCTCGCGGTGCGGAAAACACACCGGTGTGTTTTTTCGTCATGCCGCCCGTGCGGACAACACACATGTGTGTTCGAAATAAATTCCGTCTCGCGGTGCGGAAAACACACCGGTGTGTTTTTTTTGTCAAGTCGCCCGTGCGGGACAACACACGTGTGTGTTCGAAATAAATTCCGTCTCATGGTGCAGAAAACACACCGGTGTATTTTTTGTCAAGTCGCCCGTGCGGGAACACACATGACGTATTTTCAGAATATATTCGTCTCGCGGTGCGGTAAACACACCGCGCGGTGTTTTCACAACAGACAGACAAAAATTTAAAAATATATTATTTTGATGCATGTACCGTGTAATACATCCATATACATTTAGTAAAAAGCGGTTATTTTAATATTACAAACAGACACTACAATTTTATTTATTTGGATAGATAGTTTAGATTAAATATTATTTTTAGGGGTAATCTATACTCTATACAAATAAATAAAATTGGAGTGTCTGTAATATTAAAATAACCGCTTTTTACTAAATGCATATAAATATATACACGGTAGATATAACGTTTAAACAATTTTTGCCTGTCTGTTCCGGCTAATCTCTGGAAAGGATAGACCTATTTTGAAGTTTGATAGCTGATGCAATCAGGAGTAACTTAGGCTACTTTTATTTTAGATTTTTTTCCACGCGAACGAAGTCGCGGGCATACCTAGTATGAAATAAAAACAAAATCTTTTTTTAAAATTATTAATTTATTAATCTTTTTGTTATTAATAAAAGGTATAAATAATAGCTAAAAATATTTAAAATAAAATTTCGTAGTGTGACTAGCTATTGCCCGCGACTTCGTCCACGCGGACTTTGTTTACTCCGCTCCTAGTGGTCGTAGCATGATATTATATAGCATATACCTAACCTTCCTCGATAAACAGGCTATCCAACTCAAAAAGAATTATTCAAATCGGTTCATTAATTTTCGAGATTAGCGCGTACAAACAAACTACAATTTTATATTTGTAAAGATTACATAACACTCTTGCAAAATTTGTACATAAATATAAAATATTTACGACGTGTTGGTCTCGACCTTTAAAGAATAGGCCAACTGTCAGGTAGGTCGTAAAAGGCGACCGATTAGCTATCGAGTCACTACCATCGTGGCTACTAGGTGGTAGATTTCTGCATTGTTTCGCCCGGGTCTGGCACCACCGCCTTACCTATTTCTGCCGCAATAGCGTCAGTGCTTGTCACTGTCGTGCTCCGGTTTGGAGGGTAAGGTAGCCGGTAAAATTTATGCATGTGGCATTAGACCTCGCCACAAGATAGCAACACACCATAACATCTGGTGTCTATAGGCGATGGTTGACTCTTTCCATCAGGAGACCCATCTGCTGGTTTGCTATCTTATGATATTAAAAAAAAATATTTATTTAAAACTCACATCATCTTGTACGCGCAAAAAGCTTGTACTTGCCGGCAAAAAATTACAAAATGCGTGGGAATTTTTTAACGTTTCATACTGCTTTAACATAATTTTTAATATTCATTCATGCATATCCTCACGACACTAATCCCTATGGGAGGTCAGAGATGGACGCGAATAGAAGATGCTAGAAGAGTTATATCGAAATAAAACACATCTTTTGCATTTTCTCTTATTATTATTAAACACAAAAAATAAAAAGCAATCAAAATATCTGTTAAAACGCATAAAAATTTAAATTTACATAATATCTATCATAAAAATTGAACTTATTCAATAAAATACAATTGTTTTTATAATTTACTAATACTAACAAACAAAAAATCAAAACACAAACATTATCAAACATAAAAATCTAAACATTTTAAAAATTGGGGAAATATACACAATAACAAAATTAAACATTTACCTATATAGATTTCACAAAATCAAAATATCTTCATTCAAATTGATCTCCTAAGGTCCTTCAAGGACACTATATACTAACAATTTGACAGCTACCACCGATTTGGGACACGGCAACTCAGAAGAACTGGCAAGAAACTCAGTATGGGAAGTCTCATCTTATTTTTTTCCAAATCATAACTTATATAAATAACAAATCAAAATAATGTCAAATACAAAATAAAATCTAACAAAATGTCATAATTACAATATCGCTTTGATAAATTGACGGTCAAATATGTAAAATATCAACAATACACACAAATCATCATCCACAGGATGGCTAGAATTAGATCTCGGGTGAAGAAAGACAGTACTATACTGATCAGTCTCCACATGAAGCACCTGTTCACGAGTTGACGCATATATCAGTCATCACCGCCCTCTACCATTACAGAGGGAAGGAGGTGACCCAACACAATATGAAATAAATTAAATAACAGCGTAAAACTCCTTAGATCCATAAAACGACAAGCACAGCCAGCCACATCAAAATTCAAAATTTAAATATTTCGTTGAAATTTATGAAATGAAATGAAAATATCTTTATTGTTTAGGTAGTACTGCTACACTTACAATATGTCATCATAATATAAAAAAAGATAACTACATTACACCGTTTCCCAAGGTAAAGCCCTGCCGTGGAGAAGAAACGGCAAGAAACTCCTTATGTACTGATAATTATGGACTAAAGGTCCATATTATTATTACAAAATCTCCAAATGGTGGTATTCATGCCAACATGAGCCCACGCACAAAAATACTTTGCATTTGCTACAAATTATATTGGAAACTGTGTATATTTTTGGCCACACATCGTACACAACATCCTTGTTTATAATTATTTTTAGATGTTTTGTGACCTACATATTCGATGCGGTCTTGTTCATGGTCCACTTTGTTCAGACGACCCACCCCTACTGGTTGTACACAAGCCCTAGGTACCGAGGTATGAAATGAACATAATAATTGTTCAGCCAACTTAAACCTAAATTGCCTATGCGTAAGAAGTCTATGGCCGGCTGAAGCATTCTATTTATAAATAATATAGCTATTTAAAATACAATTTAGAAGTCTTTTAAAAAGTTTTACGTACCATTTCATACCTGGTTTTCGCTCCATCAAATACATGGACAACAATTGATCCTTAGATTAATAGAAATCTAATGATTAAAAAAATCTACTTTTTCTTATTAGACCTCTAAATTTCAGCATTTCCCTAATATTGGTCACCCAATATTCATTAAATCAGGACCGATTACAGAAAATCATGTAAATGAAAACAGCAATTAGCTTATATGATTCATCCATTTAAGTCTCATATCATTCATTCGCCAGTGATGAACTTGGTATGTTTCCTTCGGGTTAAGAAGCACACGCAATAGTTTGCCAGGCATAGTTATTGGTTTCTGATGCAATATGCTCTAAAATGCTTCTATCCAAAATTTTCATAAAAATATCTAAAGGTGTGTCTTCGATAATATTGGGACCCGACTGCACTTGATACGTCGACTCTTGGGCAAGGAATGTCTGGAGAGCACACGCAATAGTTTGCCAGGCACAGTTATTGGTTTCTGATGCAATATGCTCTAAAATAGTTTGATCCCAAATTTTCATAATGATTCCTAAAGGTGTGTCCTTGATAATATTGGGACCCTCTGCACTTGATACATCGACTCTTGGGCAAGGAATGTCTAGTTAAGTGTGGCATCGTCTATCTGAGAAGTTTGGAAATTATCTGCCACTTTCTCCTCCTCATGAATCATTTGCCAAATCAGCAGCATAAACGAAATAAGAACGATAAACGTTCTGAAACAACAACAACCAATTTAGACACAATAATATTTATATCAATTATCATAGTACTAGGACGGCAATGGGTTTGCCCCTGTTACATATCATATGGGTCACTGACGTTCAGGAAAAAGTGGATGTACACTTCTATTGGCGTGCATCTTTAGTGTATTAGTGCCGTTAGGATAAGTATGTATGTATGTATCAATTACCATTATCATATTTTTTATCTGTAGACTCTCGATGACCTGTCATCATCACCTTCCATCATCAGAAAGAAATTAATTAACTCTTTTTATTCAAGACATATAAAATAGACAATATATATATATATATATATATATATATATATATATATATATATATATATATATACATATACTAGCTGTTGCCCGCGACTTCGTCCACGCAGACTTATACGTGCGTATAAGCTCCCTCCACTCACTCCCTCATAGCGTGATAATATTTAACCCCGTTGGTTGAGTGGTTAGAGACCCTGACTACGCAATCAACGAGGCTCGGGTTCGATCCCCGACGGGGACAAGCATTTGTGTGATGAGCATAAATGTTTGTATTTCCGGGTTTGGGTGTTTATTATATATATTCTAGTATTTATATATGTATTTCTATGTATTAGTATCGTTGACTAACACCCATAACACAAGCAAATAATTTGCTTACTTTGGGGTTAGATCAGTAAGTGTAATTTGTCCCGTGAATTATTATATATGTTGACCCGACCTATTAGAAACATAAGTACATAAGTACATAGGGTGGCCAGAGATGCACATTAATAAAATTCTACATCCACTTTTTGTCTAAACGTCAGTGACCTTTACATGACAGTAGGCAAGCCCATTGCCATACAGTAAATATACACTGACGGGTTTACTAACTACTTCACTAATGAAAATATACTTCTACGGACTAACAACCTACTTTTTCCAAATGTATGGTACCTGTCATCATCACCTCCCATCTCAAAACTGGGACTTTCCATCATCTATTACATCAGAAAGAAATTAATTAACTATTTTTATTCAAGTCAGTCACATGATGTATTTTATAAAATAGATATTAAAATAAAAATTACATTATTTAAATTAAAATCCTACATCCACTTTTTGTCTAAATGTCAGTGACCTATACATGACAGGTTGCAAGCCCATTGCCGTTGCCGTTCAGTAAATATACACTGACGGGTTTACTAACTACTTCACTAACTAATGAAAATATACTTCTACAAACTAACTACCAACTCTTTCAAAATGTATGGTTCCTGTCATCATCACCTCCCATCTCAAAACTGGTACTTTCCATCATCTATTACATCAGAAAGAAATTAATTATCTATTTTTATTCAAGTCAATCACATGATGTATTTTATAAAATAGACATTAAAATAAATATTACATTATTTAGATTAAAATCCTACATCCACTTTTAGTCTAAACATCAGTGACCTATATGTGACAGGTGGCAAGGCCATTGCCGTTCAATAAATATACACTGACGGGTTTACTAACTACTTCACTAGCTAATCAAAATATACTTCTACAAACTAACTACCTACTCTTCTCTTACCAAGTGTGTGGTACGTACCACTGTGAACATTCCTCACACTCATCGGGTGGGAAGTGATCGTAGACCGCAAAATGACAATATGCACACCAAAACCATTTTGCCTTAACCAAAAACCTAAAACTGCTAGGTTTTGTTGTATCTAAGACAAAATGGTCTTGGTAGGCATTTAGATTAGGTGCAGAACAATTGGGGCAAAGTACACATTTCTTAAAATGCGTACTCGGCCACAACCATTCTGCCTCTTTAATGCATAGTGCATATTGCCATTTGTTGAGAATTTGGTCAGGGTCTACGATCACCACCATTTTATCTATAACAATGAAAAATTGAAAATTGATAATCATAAAAACTCGTTTATCAAAATTAAATGAAACATATTTTTTTTTAATTATAAATTATAATTAGCTAGTATGAAATTTAGAAATTCAATATATATGATAACTAAAAAATTTCTAACATGGAAAACAAAAATCTAAATTGGAACATACTATATGAACAAAAAATTTTTTTGAGACGAAGATGTTAATGGTACGTTGCTATCTTGTGGCGAGGTCTAATGGCACATGCATAAGTTTACCGGCTACCTTACCCTCCAAACCGAACACGACAGTGACAAGCACTGACGCTACTGCGGCAGGAATAGGCAAGGCGGTGGTACCAGACCCGGGCGAGACAATGCAGACCTCTACCACCTAAAGTAGCCACGATGGTAGTGACACGTATAGCCAATCGATCGCCTTTTACGACCTGTCTGGCAGGTCTATTCCACAAAGGAGCCCGGAACCAACACGGGGAAAATATCTATTAACAACTAAATAACTTGTACAAATAATTTATACAAGCAATTTGATTTTGTAATACCTAAGTACTCTTATGCTATTACCATTACCAATGAACATCACGTGAACAATACATAAAACTGACTCCTGCGAAATATTTTGAAATTATACTAATTTTAATAGGGGCGTGAAGATACTTTTTTACTAATTTTACGTAAATAATAAGAAAACAATGAACATCACATATTTATATAAGATTATTATAATAAAAACACGAAATAACTTACCTTTTTAGTAGTTTTTATTTGTTAAAATCTGAGTTTTCAATATTAATAATAGGTAAGAGCTACGAAAGATCTGCAGAGACCGGACGGCGGACACAAAAGAGAAAAAGTAACGACTAAATTTCAAAACGGGTAGTGCTCCTTAAACATCGATAGTATTTCAACTATCGAAACTACCGATTGATTATCTGAGAAAAGAATCGATATATCGTCGTTGATACTGCAATACCCCGTGACTAACAGTGGATAATACCGCGGAAGTACAAAAGTATCAAATTTTAGATTTGTATTTGTGTGATGATGTATTTTTTTAGCTTTATATTGATTGGATTCAATTAGATATTATTATATAAGCTCACTTATACACTTTTCTAAATAGCTAAACGTTAAAACACGTATTTGAATAGTATTGAAGAAGATTTATAGTTTTTTTGTTCTCATGTAAAATTTGCCACATAGTTACGCGGTATTGTCTGTTATTAGTTATAGTCAACGACAATATCATATTTATCATATTTTACCATTGTTCCCTGGACATTTTAATTTTGAACACACCCAAACCATACAACGAATTGATGTCTCTGCTAGGGAAAATCCAGACGACCCGGTGAAATGTAGTAACACGGGTAGCGTTGCCAAGTTGTAAGGAATTCCTCAAAATGCTGAAATTTCAAACCAATAGCGTAATGTGTATGGAGTATTATAGAGTTTATTTAGGAAACGAAAGTTTAAACTTTTGTTTTCACTTATTTCTTGTGTTGAAGATTATAGTTTTTATATATGTGACTAAGTTACTATTAATATTAGTAGATTTTTTATATTTTCTTCTTCCCTAATGAGGCAAAATGTTTTTGGTAATTTCGATAATTGGATTGACAACACGTTAATTATATAAGAAAGAACAACTGGATAATAAGTGAACGTTTAACAAAATTACAAAATTAAATTGTTATTTTACTTTTACGTCTAAAATGGAAAGAAAAAACAAATCATCTGTTCGGAAGTTTTTCAAGAAAGTGGATAACAGTAAGTTTGTAAAGTATGATTTTTGCAATCAAGAATATAAACATTCTGGAAACACAACACGAAAGGATATTTTTCAAAGCAGGTCTTATTATAAATGAAAAAAGAAACCGAAATTAGTTTTAAAAATATGCAATGAAATGATATTCATTAATTCAAATTTGTCGACTTATATTTATATCGTATTAAAAGCACTTGTACTGTTTTACTTGAAATTTGTCGCGCTTAGCGCGTGTGCAATCTGTCTGTGGAAGTCGGTTGAAGGCGCATCGGTCGACGCGACGTGCGATTCAATGGCGGATGAGGTTCAGATTATCTGGTGCAATTCGTTGTTACTAAAACTTGTAATTTGTATAGAGATAAATAAAAGGATATAATTGAGGAATCGATATTAGTGAACTTGAATTGTTGTTTCTTTGTTTTCAGAGAAACAAATTGTGGTTTACTTTTGAAAATCCTTAATAATAATATATCTTACTAGCTGTTGCCCACGACTTCGTCCGTGCGGACTTCGTTTACTCCGCACAGCACCTCCCCCGTAGGTGATGGCGTGATGATATGTAGCCTAAATGTTGATCCGACCTATTAGTCATATTCATGCAAAATTTGAAGTAAAACCATGCAGTACTTTTTGAGTTTACACCGGACATACATACAGACAAACAGACAAAAATGCTAAAAACTATATTTTTGGCTTGATATCGATTGTAAATCACGCCCCAAGTTTTCTTTTAAAAAAATATTCAATGTACAGTTTTGACTTTCCTACGATTTTATTATATGTATAGATAAGTATTTAAATGTGTATTTGAGTTATTATTATTAAAGAATACAAAATTGTGTTTTATTTTAAACTTCCGAAAAAGTTCTAAAACAGAAAACTATCGATTTATCGATTGCATTTAAAAAAACAATCGATGCTACCGAAACCTCTATTATTCGATGTTTAACCAACACTAAAAACGGGGCTTAGTTTGTTAGCCAATAACAAACAACCTGTTGATTAGGTCCATCAGTAATGCCAACCAAAAGAACAAAATAGTGACGTACTGTCAATCGCTAAAATCTATCGATATAAAAAACCCTATAAATAGGGGTCAAATAAACATTATTTCTACTTTCATTTGCGTGGCAGCGGCGGCTTTCATTTGCGGTTTCGTTTGCGCGAGCACACGATTTACTGTTGGAACAATTTATTATTTTATGTGACCAATATCTATTAGTAGCCAAATATTACCTATAAGATATTAATGGACTGTCTTTGAAAGGACTTTGCGTTACATGTTTCCCAAAGTTATTGCACTTCTTTAAACGTCGTTCAAAACTAATGAGCTTCTATAGTATATTATACCGGTAGACTATTTGTGGTGGATTAACATTAGTTTCATTAGTTCTGTAAAGCGGCAGTTACCCCTATAGAAGTAGATAAAACTTCTGCAAACAGTAATGAAATATTAATATATTACACATTTGTTAAGCAGCAAAAATATGAACAAAGGAAATATGTTTTTCTAATTTTTGTTTATTGCACATAGATCTTTAAAAATATGGTACGGAAATCCAACCAGTTAATCATCTTTTATGCCCCGTGTTTATCCGGACTCCTTTGAAGAATAGACCAAATGCCATTCTGCCAGGCAGGTCATAAGACGCAACCGATTGGCTATACGTGTCATTAAGGTCCGTTCAAGTATTACGTAAGCAGATTTTTCACAATTATTGACTTCCCCCTCCCCCATGTCAGCAAAAATAAGCAAACCAATTACCCCCTGCTCCTTGCTTACGTAAACATTTGTAAATTTATTTTTTAATCTATTCCTGTTTTGTGATTGATTCATGAATAGCAGTTTTTAAGTTTAAATGTAACTAATAGGGTTAGATAGGTAAGATAAAAAAAAATAACGCAAACATTTAATGTAGCAAGCAACAAATATGTATAAAACTCGAAAAATTAAAAAAAAATGAATTTTGCTGACGTAATCACAATCTAGACCCTCATCCCCCTTGTAATAAAAAATAAGCTAAGGGAAGACCTCCCACCCCCCTTTAGTACCTACGTAATACTTGAATGACCCTTTGGCATCGTGACTACTAGGTGGTAGAGTTCTATATCGACTCACCCGGGTATTTGGTACCACCACCTTACCTATTCCTGCCGCAATCCCGTTTAAGGTCCCATTCGCTCATGCTGGTATATTTTATAGAAAGGCGTAGGAAAGAAAATATAAAAATACAAATAGATTTTTTTTATAAACAAAATCCTTAATTAAATGTGTGTATCGGATTTTAAATCTTCTACACCGTTTATAACGAATTTGTTTTGTTTCATCATTTGTGATTTTTTTTTATCGCTCATAATATTGGATATATCTAAAATTAATTACGTGTTTCAAATTATGTTTATAATGACATTAAATACTTACACTTATGTTGGTACATGTAGTATGATATGGAACACTAATATTATTATTATGAATTATTTGAATGTTCCCCATGTTGGTCCCGGGCGCCTTTGAAGAATAGGCCAACTGCCGTTCTGCCAGGCAGGTTGTAAAAGGCGACCGATTGGCTATGCGAGTCATTACCATCGTGTCTATAGGTGGTAAAGTTCTGCGTAGTCTCGCTCCAGTCTGGTACCATCGCCTTACCTATTCCTGCCGCAACAGCATCAGTGCTTGTCACTGTCGTGTTCCAGTTTGGAGGGTAAGGAAGCTGGTAAACTTATGCATGTGGCATTAGACCTCGCCACAAGATAGCAACGCGCCATTAACATCTTTGGTGTCTATAGGCGATGGTTTCTTTCCATCAAGAGACCCATCTGCTTGTTTGCTATCTTATATAAGAAAAATTTATTTGTTCTTCAATAAAATAGCCCAATTTTTTTAAACAAATATTTTTTTGTTGACATTACTAATTTCACACTTATGAAGTTAACAACAACCGCGATCCTATTCTCAGCATTTGTATTTGTCGGTATCGGCACGTGTCGGCGACGACCGATATGTCTAAGTGCGCATTATCCTATTTAATTTTAATATCGATTAACGATTTTATGATTTTACGATTTTTGTTTGAAACGATTTGTTTCCTTCCGATTTTAGTATAAATTCCTAATGGTGCGGCTATACATATCGGGCTATGGCGTAGATTCGTGCTATCGCGATGTATTCGGGCTATCCCGAACTGCTTCGCGAAGGAGCTTGACGTGTCACTGCAGTGGGCGTCAAACTGCGGCCTGCAGGTGATATTAGTGCGACTCACGACAAAGAAATTATAATATAATTACGATAAATATATTTAGGTAATTTCATGTATAAGCCGTATTTTGATATTGACCTAATGTATCGACGTATGCTATTTTATTTTGTTCCATGGTAGAAAAAAAATAACATACGACGATATGACCTTTCATGTTTATTAATCTGTATCATAAGTTCGTAATCTTTGGGCGAATGAAATACAGTACACAGTAGCAAAAAATTAAAGAATTTAAGGAACGAATGTTCATGAAATTAGAATTTGAGAAGAAAAGATTTTAAGGAATGTTACAATATTCTTGTTTGCATTGTCTTGGGCCACACTATGCAGTGCAGAAGTCTACCACCGCCAACGCAATAGCACTCACCACAATAGTAGTGACTCGCAATCACCAATCGTTAGCCACTTATGAACTGCCTGGCAGAATGGCAGCTGGTCTATTATTCAATAGAGCTCGGACCAACACGGGGTAAAATTAAATATACATAATCCCAAAATTACGATTTAGCGGTTGAATTAGCGGCTTGATGCAGATAGAATTTAACAACAAAAATAAGTAAATTTTATTTATTATAATTGCTTACATTTATGGATCGATAACTAGAAATATTCGATATTAATAATGGTACATCCCTACCCTTTCCTGGACATTAAAGTCTACGATACCGAAAGACGAGCGGCGCGTGTGAAGTTTCTGTGTACTAATCCGCCAAACACACCGCGCAATGACAATCATGCCGACAAAGTGAATCATACAACGACAAGGTGTTGTCAATTTTTAAATATTTGCTTAATTCTAGGGAAATTTATAAATATAAATACGAATAATTTTACTTTTATATATTTTTAATACGATATCTTTTTTTTCAGAAATTAGGTCATTTTAATTATTTTTGTAATGCATTTAACCTAGGTTGGTTAAGTCAACCCCGACACTGGACCACTAGACCACAGAGGCGATACTGAATATAAATTTATTTTTAATTTGGCTTTTATTAAAGCGTGTTTGTAGATTCTTTTTAAGTATCATTTATTTTTCATCTTTAGTAGAGAAATGCTGATCGGGTAATAAAAATAAATCGCTAATCCTGAAGATTTTAGTAATGATAATAGGATTAACCATGTATATTATTGCATTGTCATCGGTCTTTGATAAGACTACAAAGTTTCAAATTAATTTGATGGATTTGACGTACTTTAAAAGTATCAAACTAACATAGAAACATAAGAGCCAAGCTAATAAAAGCGTGTTAAACATTTGCTATATGGTCAGAACTATGAGCATCCACTAGGTAAAATCCCGAAGCACATTCGACATAGATTCGCGCACACTTCATTGTTTATAGTAATTTATTTTTTTTTGAAAAAAACTCACGTTAAAAAATATGTAATTACTGTTGTTTATTTATTTAAATTAATGTGTGTGTGTGTGTGTGTGTGTGTATATATAATTGCATTGCGAAGTTTCAAATAAATCCGACGATTTAAAGTACGTCAAATTATTGTTCAAGGTTTTAGTTATATACAAACATACGAACCAATCTAATAAAAGCGTGTTGAAAAGTTACTCTGTGGTCATGACTATAAGAATCCATTAGGGAAAATCCCGAAGCACATTTGACATAGATTCGCACACACTTCATATTTCTGGTAATTGATAGGCAACTAATTATTTTTTTAAGAATATACTTACTGTTGGTTATTTAATTAAATTAGCTTGGTGTGTGAGTGAAGTGTTAAGATGGCCGGTCATGACAAAAAATTTAGCCGATTCATATTATCTCTACCATACACTAATTTAAACTGTGAAAGAATATTCAGTGTGGTCAACTTGGTAAAAACAAAACAAGAAACAAAATTAGGATTTCTTCAGTAAATGGAACATTACTAGCTAAGCACTTTATTCGATCCTAATGAAATTGTGTAAATTTCAAACAAACATAATAGTTGATAGACAATATGAAGCAGAAAAAAATATAAATTGAATTGACGACGAAACGACGACTGTGAAATTAAATGAATACTAAACTGCCCTTTGAACACTGAATATCGTCGGCACTTTGTAAAACTCCATGTTCATTTGTGTTAATAGTATGTTATGTTAGTCGAAACAGTATCGACTTATTGCCCTGATGATGCGTTAAAACGCGAAACCAGTTGGTGTTTATTAATAAAATCTAAGTAAAACAGTACAAGTGTTTGTAATATACTATTAACACAAATACTAACTGTGCCCGCGACTTCGTTCGCGTATAAAATTTTCAAAAAAGAAATAGCATAAGTTAGTACTTATTAAATCAACTATCAACCAGTGAAAGTCCCGCCCCAATCGGTCCAACTGTTTCAGAGCTTAACCGGAACAAACAGACAGACAGACAAAATTGTAAACAATGACATTTTGGTATGTGTACGATGTATACATCCATATGCATTTAGTGAAAAGCGGTTGCTTTAATGTCACAAACAGACACTCAAATTTAATTTATTTGTATAGATTAAATGAAGAACAATGTTTTTGTTATGTTTAATCTTACGTGTTAATTTAAAAGAAAGGGCTTGCCACCTATCACATTTGTCGGACCAAGTATCTTCGGCTAATCGTGGGTGCACTTGTTGTACCTCTGCCTACCCTTTCGGGGATACGGGCGTGAAGATAATTTTAAAAGGAATAAAATATACACGACAAATTTGTAGTTTTTATTTCAAAACACGGCAATCCATATCCCAAAACACGGCAACTTAAAATTTCGAAATGGCAACATTTTGGCATGTACTTCTTGTATTTCCGTCTGTAAATGTAATAATAATTTTGATCCATTACTTATATGTCACTTGTCACGAGTTAGAAACAGTAAGTTTGAAATGGTTTTTTTTTTAACTGGAGTTTTCTTTTTTGTATATTTGGTTTAATGAAGTAATTATTGTTTTTTGCAGTTAATCTGATAATGGGAAATTGTTGGAATAGGTAAGTTCATTTCAAACAATTGTAAATACTAAAAACAGTAAACAAGTACTATAAACTTACCGACATCTTTTTAACTAAGTTCAAGTTTCACAAGTTGATTATATTTATTACAGACAAGCGCATATATAATAATCACAACGGCATGATGATTGGTGATATGGATGTTCTAGGGAACGTCTACACATCAGATAATCACAATGTGATGATACTGATGATTCTAGAGGTCTGTGAGAATGTTTAGGTGGATTTTGATTTACTAACATTGTGGGGCATGAGAAGACAAATTAAATTAAAGTGCTAATGGAATGTGCTTTGTGCATAGGTAACGTAACAGTACATATTTACATAGTACTATTATGACACTTTCAACTTGAGCGGTTATATTATGTTCGTCAAAAGGAAATCCTTACTAATTGACATAAATCCGTAAAACAAGTTATGTACACCATTCTACCCGCCATATTTTTCGTTTGGTCTAGGTTTCATAGTTCTATGACGAGTTTTGATGTGACTTAGATATTGCGTTATTTCGGCCAAATCTTACATTTTGTGTTTACTAAACGACCAAAAGAGTGATTCTAAAAATATCCAGCAGTTACGACAGTCTAACGATTGTTTAATTTATTTGTTTTTATGGTTTTTTCTTGTTATGATTTTTTTTATACCACTTAGTTGATTTTACCTAAAAAAAGCAACCACAATATATGTGTTAATATATTTTAACTTAATATTATAATTTAAGACAGTGTCATTTGTATAAATTAACCTGAAATAAAATTACAATGAAGAAGATGAAATAAAATTAAATAATGTAATTAGAAAAAATATATATAAGTGGTTACAGTGATATTCAGTACAGCTCTTGCTGTTATTCTGTAAGAATGTTATTTGGTTTATGTATGTTTATTAGTTTGATAATAATTTAATTGTTGTTACTTTTTTTAGAAAATGAGTAAAGATTATTTAATTTAAAAATATTAATGACATCAGACTGATTGATACTTTCCTAATTAATTTTGGATTAACGGTATTATATAGTGTATATGTTTAATTTTCAATAACATTTAGTTATTGAATTTATTGTTGTTTATGTTAATAATTACCTATACAGAATCAACATCAATTATGAAGTAGGGTCAGTGGGTAATTTAAGATATCTATCTACTATCCTGTAATATTGTACTGTTACGTTACTAATTATAGTGCTTTATCTTTGTTTTTTTCTGTGTTTTGTTTTAACTTAAGCATATATGTGTTTAACTGATCTGCTGAATAAATGTATCTTTCTTTATTCTAATCTGGATATGAGCACCTGCCTGTAACATTGCTACTGGTTTTATTCTTGCATAGTTAAAGTGAAATTTTATTTTTTAGGGTCAATGACTGTTGCTGTGGGGTTTGGCACCCCACAGCCACGCACAGAGAGCAGGCCAACCAGGACAGGTATGACTAGATGTTTTCGTACGGGCATAATGACTGAATATTTATTTTACAATTGCATCAGACAATATTTTAAACTTCCTTTATGTGCATAAGATGACTTACATAATATTTTGTCATGCACAGCTACTGGTACTTTACTTTCTGGTAATTTATTATATATTTTTATAGACCCAGGCATAGGGCCCAGAACTAGGTAGTTTTAACTGTAATGTTATTTGATATAAATTATTTTTTGAATATGAATTTCAGTGAAGAATTTATCCTAATTTTGTTTATTTTTCTAACAAATTTGCAAAGTTCTAATGTATATTAGAACTTTTATATATTTTATTTTAATTATATAGAACTTTACTTGTATATTTAAATATATATTTAAGTTACATTAAAGAATAAGTGAATTGGGAAAGTTTAGATTTTAATTCTTCTATTATGTAGTTACCAATTAATAATTGTATTGATTACTATTCCGAGTAGAGTATAAATGGGTATACAATCGATTTTTACATTTTCATATGAAAAAAATTTGTTAAAATATATTTTCTGATGGGGATTGAATTGCATGATATTTGTCTTTAAAAAATTTATTTGTAGGTATATATTTTTTTATTTAAATCTTCTATTATTGACCGACAACAGAAGTGAAAAGTTGTCTTCAAACATTACACACAGTTCATCAACTACAATAGGAATAAATATGATTGATGACAAAATGGATCTATCTAGTCTTAGTAGTGATATCTGTTTTTTTTTTTTTTAGCACCGAGCCATTGGTGCAATACAATGTGTAAGTAATTTTTGATTTACTAACAGTTAAGAGAATTATTCTTACTATGGGATTAAAATGTGTCTATTATGAATAATTAACTTTATGTTAGGTCGTAGATTACAAAAAAAATAGATTTTTAACTTTTCGCTACGTAGTATGTAGATAAGGAAGTTACCGATTTTGCCCCGATATCCTAAAATCGAGTTTTACCAGATCTCCACGTTTAAAGGTCCTAGGAATCTTTACCCACTATTTTCAGACTATTATAGACACCACAGGTGTTAATGGTGTGTTGCTATCTCGTGGCGAGGTCTAATGCCACATGCATAAGTTTACCGGCTACCTTACTCTCCAAACCGGAACACGACAGCGACAAGCACTGACGCTATTGCGGCAGGAATAGGTAAGGCGGTGGTACCTGACAATGTAGAACTCTACCACCTAGTAGCCACGATGGTAGTGACTCGCATAGCCAATCGGTCGCCTTTTACGACCTGCCTGGCAGAACGGCAGTTGGTCTATTCTTCAAAGGAGCCCGGAACCAACACGGGGAAACGGGGACGTCAGTATGTCTGTATATGTGTTTATGTATGTGTATGTAAACATCTTGATCGGCTCGACCGGTTCAAACGCGGTTGACGGCATTCGATTGGATTCCGCTTAACTTAGACTTGCTGAAAATTGGGACCAAATCGGCCTTGAAGATTTTGAGAAATTTTGAAAAAACCTTAAAAAAATTTTGGTGAAACAGTATTTTTAATATAACTTCCAGATTTATATACCGATTAAGTACAAAAACTAATCAGCTCTATTCCTCAAAAAACTACATCAAATGCATAAATCAAAATCGGTTTATCCGTTCCGTATCCGTTTGGGAAAAGTGTTTTTTCGACATAGCTTCGAAATTTTTCAACCAATATATATTTTTTTGTGTTCTACGATATTTTAGTACTAACAAAACTACATCGAATGCCATTTCAAAAATCAAAATCGAATCTAATTTTTAAAAATTACAGTTTTTCAACTATTAAAATTACGTTGTTTTTGGCAAACTTAATATTTTTGAAATAACTTTCAGGCTAATAAACCAATTGACTTAAAAATTATATTAGCTTTTCTCCCTTAAAACTGCATCAAATACCGTTAATTCGATCAAAATCAGTCAATTTGTTTGGGATTTATCAATTACGAAAATGTTTGAAAAAAAAAATGTTTTTGACACTCCTTCGAAATTGTTCAACCTGTTAAGTATATAGCTAAAGCAATATTTTAGATTTCAAAAATTGAGTTGAATGCCATTCGAAAGATCAAAATTGATGATCGTTTCCAAAATATACAGCTTTTCAAAAAATAATATACTGCTATTGTTAGCAAAATAGATGTTTGAACTGAAATAATCTATGCTTATAGTTTTTCAAAGAAGCTTAAAATACCTTAATTTAGTAGGAAATACAACCTATACAATAGTTATAAATGCGAAAGTTAGAATGGATGTTTGTTACTCAATCACGCCACACTTACTGAACTGATTTGGATGAAATTTAGCACACAGGTTATACACCTGGAATAGCACATAGGTTACTTCTTTCCCGGAAAATGAGTTGTTTCTGCGAGATCCACCAAAAACTTATAAAATGCAGCGGACTACACGCTGCTGCTACTATATATTATTTGACTATAGTTTTATTCCCGCCAGCAGCTCAGAACTCTAAGAAAAATAAGTTTTATTTCTCCGCTAGGTTTATTAGCAGTAAAATTAAACGAAAAAAATTAATTCTTTTTTATATTTTACAGTGTGGTGGACCCCGTAGTAGGGGCTCCGCGACGCTCCGCAAAATGCCGAGCCAGGATCATCATGTACAGGCGGCTCGGCATTTTGGAGGGGGTGCGGGCGCAGCGGGCAGGGGCATTTACTGAAGAAGAACTGGCGGCAGCCGAAGTGCGGTGGCGCTCGGCTGTCGCCGAAATGGAGCGGCAGTTGGCCGAAGGGAGATACCGCCCTAATTAAGGGCGGTATCTCCCTTTACTTATTTTATTAATTATACGTAATTTAATTACAATTAATAAATTTTATAATATTTTTTAAAGTTTTTTTTTTTATATCATAAGATAGCAAACAAGCAGATGGGTCTCCTGATGGAAAGAGTCAACCATCGCCTATAGACACCAAAGATGTTAATGGTGCGTTGCTATCTCGTGGCGAGGTCTAATGCCACATGCATAAGTTTACCGGCTACCTTACCCTCCAAACCGGAACACGACAGCGACAAGCACTGACGCTATTGCGGCAGGAATAGGTAAGGCGGTGGTACCAGACCCGGGCGAGACAATGCAGAACTCTACCACCTAGTTGCCACGATGGTAGTGACTCGATAGCCAATCGGTCGCCTTTTACGACCTGCCTGGCAGAACAGTAGTTGGCCTATTCTTCAAAGGAGGCCGGGACCAACACGGCGGATTTTTTTTATATATCACAAGCAGAAGGGGTCCTGACGGAAAGAGTCATCTAACGCCTATATACACACCGCAGATGTTAATCTTGAAGAGAGGTCTAATACCACATGTTTACCGGCTACCTTTCCCTCCAAACTAGAACACGATTGTGACAAGCACTGACGCTATCATGGCAGGAATAGGTAAGGCAGTGGTACTAGACCCGGGCGTCGAGACATGTTATGTTTTTATAACTTCGTAATAGAACAATTTATTATTACTACGAAATCGTAATATATAATATTAGTGGCTACTTACTTGAATAATCTTTTTATATAAAAAAATCCAAAAGAAAACTGCTATGAGGATTTTTCTGCTTGCTATTTTGACATAATATAATATTATCAAATTTGGTTTGGATACCAATGCTTTTGACTAAAATTAAAAAGAAAAATATATGTATATCATAATATGATATATTGATCCATTTTTGGTAAAAAAATATTTTTATTTTAAACAACAAAACTCTATAGTCTAGTCGGGAAGTTGAGTTTCTGCGAATAGTTACAAGTTTCTTAAAAATATGGTTGATGGCTTAAGATTAAATTAATTGGGTAAATCAAGTTATTACTAACACTAATGTATTACATGAAAAATATAAATATCAGAAATAAAATTAAATCAACAAAGTAATAAGAGGTGATACGAGAAAATTAAATTTATGATATTGTAACAAATATAAACAAATATCGGCGGTATTTGCTGATATTCATTGCAATATTATAAATGATAAAATATAGCTAAGAAAGATTAGGGACACAAAAATGTAGACCCAAAGCGGGTGGAGAGCGCCCCCTCCCCGCGCTCTCCTGTGACGGCCAACCGATTGTGATCGCACATCTCCACTACTAACATGCAAAGTAAGATTAAAATAATTGGGTCAATGTAAATCAAGTTATTACGAACACTAATGTACTGCCTACATAAAAAATATGAGAAATAAAATTAAATCAACAAAGCAATAAAAGGCGTTAATACGAGAAAATTAAATTACTAGAGCTAAATAATGATACGGTACTTTTATGCTGGAAGAGTTACCTTGTAGTAGGCAATATTAGTACCCATGATATTCTCTAAAACATTTAATGCACAGACCAGGCTTTTTCTGACAAAGTGGACAATGAAAAATTGTGGCTTTGCGAACATTGAGTTTTACAAGACAATGCTTGCAATCCTTTCTTTTTGTTTTGCCATTATTATTTTTGGGTAACTCTTCCGGCAAATGGTAATCGTGGGATCCGGAGTTATTTCTACTGCGAGAAGAGGATGGGGCTGGATTTATATAATTATTGTTAAAGCTAATATTGTGATGATCATCGTTATCAATATTAAGAATTTTTTTAATGACATTTAATCTGAAATCTAAAAATGTCATGAACTTATTGGAATCTCCGGATGCTTTTGCATGTTCATTGAACATTTTAAAAGCATTCAAGAGCATCACTTCAGTGATATGCAAAATAATTTTTTTATACCATCTGGTGGATTTATTATAAGTAGGATAATACGATAACATTTGGTCTTTTTTATCGACGCCTTTCATATTTTTGTTGTATTTTATAATAACATTCGGCTTTTGACAAATTTGTCCATGCCTATTTGTATATTCCTCAAAATTAGCATGATGCTCGGTTGAAATCATCAGCACATTCCTTTTGTCCTTATAATTCGTGACACAGACACCACGAGAATTATATCTGGTAAGCAATGTACCTCTGCCGATTTTTGCCCGAGTGATGGACGGATTTCTAGCTCTATTGGCCCGTAGGGTTCCGGTTAAATATGTTCGCCTCTCCAACAGTTTCTCTGCTAACGAAACACTGTTGTAGAAGTTATCTGTGTAAAGAGAGTGGCCCGCGTCTAGGTAATCTGCCATTAACAGCATCACTACCTTTTCAGCATGACCCCTCCCCTGCACCTCGGTATCGTGAGATCCACAATACATATGCATTTTCTGAGTAATGCCATTAGTGTCCGTAAGAACATACATTTTAATTCCATATTTATACCTTTTTCCCTTGATATATTGTCTAATTTTTAAACGACCTCGCCAATGCACACTTTCATCGATCGTTAAGTTCTTAGGAGGTGAAACTAATTCTTTCATGAGATTATTAAAAAAAAATATGATTGGTTTGACAAACCGATTAGGATCTGTATTATTATATGTATTTCCATCGGTAAAATACAAATTACGGAGCAAAAGCAGAAAACGATCGCGAGACATAAAACGACCAAACGCTAAATTATATAAGGTATCCGTTTTCCAATAATCATTAATCCGATTTATACGAATGTGCCCCATATGAAAAATTAATGCAAAAAAGGTTCGCAACTCCTGTACTGTTGTGTCTTTCCATTTTGTAATTCTACTATTATCAAGATTGTTACTTAAAAACAAATTTAACGCGTGAGTATTAATACTAGTCACAAGGGTCGTCATAAATGTGGAGTTAAATATCAAATCAAAAAAGTCTATTGGAGAGTCCGCTAGACCTACATTAAATTGCCCTGTACTTGCAAAAGAAAATTGACTTAGCGAACTCGTCTCCGTCCATTCATCATCTTCGTCAGGAACTTCGTGACTCGCCTCGACGTCCATATCCGAAGTCTCCTCGGAAGATGATGAAGCGGTATGCATCTCTTCTTCCCTAAATAGCACGAGTAATATTTACTCGAATATTTAAATATAAGAGATTTCAAAAACAGTTGTATCTTTAAAATATCTCATATTGAGATTTTCGAATAAACATTACGTTAATAACTATTTATAGCATATGAAAAATTAAAAAAAAAAAAGTATAAAAAAATTAAGATGAAAAAAAATAAAATATTTCGAAAATTATAAGCAATTAAATTAGATTAAGTGAAGGAATTTCCAATAAAAATATATTGCTTTTAGAAATGCTATTTCTATATTCATACCGCCCCGTTGGTCGAGTGGTTAGCGACCCTGACAACGCAATCGACGGAGCTCGGTTTCTATCCCCGACGGGGACAAGCATCTGTACGATGAGCATAAATGTTTGTATTTTCGGGTTCTTGTGTTTATTAAATATATTCCTGTATTTATATATGTATTTCTATGTAATAGTATCTTTGAGTAATACCCATAACACAAGCAAATAATTTGCTTACTTTGGGGTTAGATCTGTAAGTGTAATTTGTCCCGTGAATATTTATTTATTTTATTAATTTTAATTGAACGCCGTGTAGTCATTTTCGGGATGCAAACGCGGACATTACGAAGGTGCGAATACGTCACACGAAATATTTTTTTAAATTATTAAATGTTACTGAGGCAATTAGGAAAAATATGGTGTATTTCTGAACAGTTTCAAGAATTGATTTCCGTTAAAAATAAATTTTAAATTAAATTTTGCAAAAAGCTAGATTATTGTAAATTAACGAAATTTTACTTTACTCGCGCCTTCATCAAAGACATCACAAAATATTTTTAATATTTAACCAACAATCTTTTTGCTTCTCCAAACTTATCTTGAATATAATATACTAAATAAGGTCACAGTATTAAAGTTTTTAAAAATTTGTTGATTTTTGTATTACTTATTTTTTTTAACCATATTTGTATAATTTTTCATTTTTTTCAGCATTAAAAAATATAATAAACGCCTTATTAGGATTTTTTAAACTTTTATGACGTTATAGTTATACTTACCTAACTAAAGCTGCAAGTTCTCAAAGTTTGATTCGATTTTAAGTACTAAAATATTGTAAAAGATCAAAATATAACTGATTAAAAAATCTTGAAGTAATGCCGAAAAAACACTTTTTTCCAAAATTTTTCGTTAACGATAGCTCAAACGAATAAACCGATTTTGATAGATACAATTTACGGTATTTAACGCAGTTTTTTAGAAGAAAATGCTGATTTGATTTTTAAACCAATAGGTATATTTTAGTCTGAAAGTTATTTTATAAATATTAAGTTTGCTGTAAACAACAAAATATTAATATTTGGAAAGCTGTAACTTTTGAAAACTTGATTCGAATTTGATTTTTTAAACTGCATTTGACGATGTTCTTAATTACTAAAATATCGCAGAAGAGCGAACAATAACTGATTAAAAAAATTCGGTTATGTCGAAAAAATACTTTATATATTTTTTTGTAAACGATAACTCCCCAACGGATAAACCGAGTTTGATGTAATTTATGTATTGGGTGTAGTTTTTTGAGGAAAAGAGTTGATTAGATTTTATACTCAATCGATACATTAATCTGGAAGATATATTAAAAAATTATTCACCAATTTTTTTTAAGTTTTTTTCAAAATTTCTGATAATCTCCTGGACAGACTTGGTTCAAACTTTCTGAAAGTCTAAGTTGAGCGGAATCCAATCCAATGCCATCCATGTTTTAATAGGTCAAGCCGTTCAAAAGCTATGAAATGTTTGCATACACACATATATAAACATACTGACATCATCGTGAAAATTTCGAAAAAGGTTTCTAGGACCTCAAAACGAGATCTAGTGAAAACTCTATTTTTGAAAATCGGGCGAAATTAGTTAATTCCTTAGCACGCTTAGCTTTGTGAAAAATCGAATTTCAGATATATTCCTGACAGGAATCAATTCTTTAGTGTTCAGATATATATATATATATATATATATATATATATATATATATATTTGGCGTCTAATAAAAATTAATTTTATTAGTAATGTTATACAAATATTGGATGGAGATAGTTTCAGCTTTCAGTTGTCATTTTTAATGGAATTTCTTCTTTAAGAATATTTTTTTTATTTCTTAATTTCTTACAATTTATGAAATATTTGCAAAAACTTAAACAGTGTAACTCAGCACGGCCGAGAGGCTCTTTTGTAGGCGATTAAAAACTTGGCCTAGGGCGCCTTAGCAGAACGTACTGTACTTCTCCACGTTTATAAAATGTACATATTCAAGTGGATAAATTCGTGGTTTGTTTGGAAAGAAGACAAAACCGAAAAACTTATATTAAACAATAGCATGTTAAGCATCTAGGGAGGAAAATATAACACTAATCAATTTAAGAAACACCGGCATTTTCCTGAAATATGATATATTGATCCAGTTTTGATAAAAAAGATTTTTATTTAAAACAATAAAACCCTATATTTATATGGATTTATTATTGCAATCAAATTAGGATTAGAACCTATCCTGAATGAACCTCAAATATGTGACTCCCCCTGAGCCGAAGGCTGAATCCGCTCTTGAAAATATTATACCTATATAATAAATACGTATATTTAAACACAGTAAATTAAGATATTAACTTACCCATCGCTTTCTTCAAACATGGCATGGCGGACATGTCCACTATACTAAATTTCACTGACTTGACAAAGTTTACGTCTATACTGTACGAAAGTCGTAAGAAGACTAACTAACTTGAGATTTTAACCATTTCATAATAAATTGTACATTAGTCGCAAAATCGCCGATCGCAATGTTTATTGCATCGGTAATAAAAACGTTAAATTTTTCTGTAGAAAAATAGACAATTGGCATAAACGAAACCGACTACCATTATCTTCTACAGAATAATCTTTTGTTTAATTTATTTCTTTAGTAAACTATGTACATGCGACTAATAAAGTAATATTTCAAAAAGTATAACTTTTTATTACGTTATTGCACTGTCGGTGGGGCCTTTTTTATTGGGGTGATAATAAAAAGTTCGTTTAACAACAATAGACAACTGGCTTCATAAAAACCGACAGATTTAGAATGCAGGGTAAAACACCCAGTAATCAGCCTTTTAATTGACCGCGCCGTTAGTCGAGTGGTTAGCGACCCTGACTACGCAATCGACGGGTCTCCGGTTCGATCCCCGAAGGGGACAAGCATTGTGTGATGAGCATATATGTTTGTATTTCCGGGTTTGGGTGTTTATTAAATATATTCTAGTATTTACATATTATGTATTTCTATGTATTAGTATCATTGACTGACACCCATAACACAAGCAAATAATTTGCTTACTTTGGGGTTAGATCAGTAAGTGTAATTTGTCCCGTGAATATTAATTTATTTTATTTTAGTGAAAACTAAAATTTGATTTAGCTTTATTTTAAATATTAAACACTTTAAATAAAAACACGCATTATTTATTTTATTTATTTATTAAACACTTTATTGTACACAAAACATTTACAGTAAACAATAAAATGATGTATATCAAAACAAAAGGCGAGCTTATCTCATATTTCTCATATATCTCATATTTATCTCATATTTAAATGTTCTCAAGAAATTAAAAACATACTATTTTAGTAAAAATTACAGAAAAAATCCAACATTGAACTGTCACTTTTTACCACTAGTAAGCCACCTTTGCATGATTGCTTACAATTTTTTTTATTAATTATAATTTATACTTTAACTACCCGGACTACCCGTCAGGCAGGTCGTAAAAGTGAATCACTAAAATCGTGGCTACTAGGTGGGAGAGTTTTGCATTGTGTTGTCCGGAGCTGGTACTACCACCTTACCAATTTCTGCCGAAATATCGACAGCGCTTGTCACTGTCGTGTTCCGTTTTGGAGGGTAAGGTACCTAAAGGTACCTAGTCTAAATATCAGTTGGAGTTTCGTCTTAGTAATGACTGGTGTGTTATAGACAAATGGGTTCAGCTTCTTTTCTTAAGGAATAATATTGTGGTCATAGACGGATTAATAATTAATCACATTAATGGGAAACCAAATATTTCTAAGACTATTCACCAGTTTTTTAAAGAAGTCTCTTCTTTGGTCAGCACTAAGTTTGTCCTGATTTTACGGGGGATTTCTGGGACCCTAAATATAGATAGAGGTTCCTCGTGGAACGTAATATTTCTACTAGCTTCTCTGATCTTCATTCTACTTCTGATCGTTGCCATAGCCTGTGTTAATTGTTCATCTTTGTACTAGTGGATTGTTTTTTTTTGTCATAGTGAAATTCTTAACAAAGGATTTTATGCTAACATATCCGTGCGTAAATTCAGTTCTAATTAAAAGGCGTTGATATTTAATTTTGTGCTACACAACTAGCGGCTGACTTTTGGATCTTTAAATCTTCAGTCGGCACTTACATTTATACGCGGCTGACTTTTGGTAAAATATTATTTTTGTCTTATATAAGTTCAATGTAATGAATTAAAAGACCTGTTCCTTCCGTTAATTTCAGCCACGTATAGGAAAAAAATCATGAAAAAACCAGAAGTCAGCCAAATATGGCAGAGTACTGGATCTATCTCAAAAATTCGAAACACAATAGTCAGCCACGTAAATGAAAACGTAATAAATAAATAAAATGTCTCAAATGCTTGATTTTATCAAAAACAAACATTTCATTATTAGCAGTTTTTTAGCAAATTTGAACACGCTTCCTTAAGAAAAAAATGTATCAGCAACGTGGATTGTCATATCGTTGTTGGCAGTGCAAATTAACAAGTATAGCTCATCAACCTGACATGGTAATGACTCATATGAGTGCAAATTAGTGAATAAGAGAATCTAAAATATTATCATAAAGGTGTAAATAATTTACAACAATATTTCTATTGAAATAATGTCTGTAAAGGCTATTGGCGCGGGCCTGACTACTGGGTGTTTTACCCTATGCAAAAATGACTGTTAATAATGATCCGTAAAACTATTTGTTTGTAACATTCACTTATTGTTGTGGAATCGGTACACATGCGGCTATATGATTTATAAAAAGCTCTTAATCAATAAAATACAAAATATTAAAAAAATAATTATAATAAATCTGTAAGCCGATTGACCGTGCAGGCCATCCCTGAAACAAAATCTATAGGTATATACTTTTTATACTTTTGAGCTCGAATAGTTCAAAAATATAAAATTTGTAAAAATAATAGTATTTAAATTTTCGAAAATATGTATATTTTCAAAATTGTGTTCGATTTTAATATTTCGGATGGCATTAACTGTAATATTTGAGCTCTAAATTGTTTTATTAGTACTAAATCGATAGGTTAAAAAATGACATTTTTTCCGATTAACGCTATGACGTAGTTTTTGAAGTAGAAGAGCTGACCATATTTTTAAATAAATCGGAATATTAGCCTGAAAGTTATTTTAAACATACGAAGTAAATTTGCTATAAACAGCGTAATTTTAATATTTGAAAAGCTGTATTTTTGGAAAATTTTAGTCAGTTTTTATTCTTGAAACGCCACGGCATTTGACGTAGTTTTTTAAGATTTAAAATATAAATTAAAAAATAATTGGTTGAAACATTTCGAAGCTATTTCAAGATAATTTCCTTTTTTCGTCAACGATAACTCCTGAACGGATATCCCGGTTTTGATGCAATTTATAAGAGCTGGATAGATTTTGTACTCAATTGGTACGGGAAGTTTTTAAAAAAAAATACTGTTTCGCCAAAGAGTTTTTTAAGGTTTCTAAATTTCTCAAAATCTCCGGGACGAAATTGGTTTAAATTTTCAAAAAGTATAAGTTGACCAGAATCCAATCGAATGCCATCGACCGCGTTTCGATCGGTCCAGCCGTCCAAAAGTTATGAGATGTTTACATATACATGAGACCGCCCCGTTGGTCGAGTGGTTAGCGACCCTGACTACGCAATGAATGGGGCTCGCGTTCTTTTCCCGACAGGGGCATTTATGTAATGAGCATAGACGTTTATATTTATGGGTTTGGGTGTTATTATATGTATTTGAGTATTTATTATAATATGTATTAATATAATTGACTAACACCCATATCACAACCATATAGTTTGCTTACTTTGGGGTTAGATCAATTCGTGTAAAATTGTCCAGAGATATTATTATTGTTATTAACATATACACACATACATACATACAGACATATTGACTTCATCGCGAAAATAGTCTGAAAAGGTTCCTAGGACCTAAAAACGTGGAGGTCTGATAAAAAGAATTCGAAAATCGGGGCAAAATCAGTAACTTCCTTTTCCACCTACGTAGCGTGAAGTTAAAAATGGTAAATAAATACAATTTTTACAACAAATCACGACTACTGTAATTTCTATAAAAATACCTTTTGGTATCTGAAATAAAATAATGAAGTAAAAAGTTGTAGAAAACACACTGGTGTGTCGGACCGCACAGCTGGCTCGGTCTGATTTCACACACGGGTGTGTTCGGCCGCACAGCTAGCTCGGGCGGATTTCACACACGGGTGTGTTCAGCCGCACAGCTGGCTCAGCTCGATTTCACACACGGGTGTGTTCAGCCGCACAGCTGGCTCGGCTCGATTTCACACACGGGTGTGTTCGGCCGCACAGCTGGATCGGTCTGATTTCACACACGGGTGTGTGCGGCCGCACAGCTAGCTCGGCCGGTTTCACACACCGGTGTGTGCTCCCGCACCGGCGGTAAGCGCGATACGGCAAGCTTGCCGCCGGTGCGGGAAACACGCCTAGCGTGTCGCAGTCGCACACATAGTCGTAATTTTTTTTGGATCAGCAGTGAATGTGTTAAGTAAACCTTTATAGGCACTTTGACGACTCGACCTTCTAATAATTACTACCGGATAGAAATGCGATTAGATTGGATTATATATCACTAACTGTTGTCCGCGACTTCGTCCGCACGGACTTCTTTTACTCCGCACAGCTCCTCCCCCGTAGGCGATAGCGTGATAATATTATGTAGCCTGTATGTTGACCCGACCTGTTAGTAATATTCATGCAGTACTTTTTGAGTTTACCCCGGACATACATACAGACAAACAGACAAAAATTCTAAAAACTATATTTTTGGCTGCGATATCGATTGTAGATCGCGCCCCAAGTATTCTTTTAAAAAAATATTCAATGTACAGTTCTGACTTTCCTACGATTTTATTATATGTATAGATAATATAGCAATGGAAAGGGACAATCATCGCCTATGTTTATGGTGTGAAACCAAATATGTTAATGATGCGTTGCTATCCTTGTGGCAGAATTTTAATGCCACATGTATAAGTTTGCCGACTACCTTATCCTTCAAACTGGAACGTGGTACAGTGATAAGAACTGACGTTGTTGTGACAGGAATAGGTAAGGCTGACGTAGCTGAAGAAGTGATGATACACAGACACGGTGGAGACAGTACAGATCTCTACCACATAGTTGCCACTATGGTAGTGGCTCGCATATTCAATCGTTCGCCTCGTACGAACTGCTTAGTAGGACGGTGGCTGGTCTATTCTTCAGAAGGAGCCCGGGCAAACACTGGCAATATTGACATTAATAACTCTAGGAATTAAAAATCTCAAATATTTTCTGTTGATTTTCAGGGGAACTGCCAGCTGAAGCTATTACCACAGCAAATATTATATCGAAAAAAGATAAATTATTTGACAGTGTTAATGGATCGACACCAGGTATGAGAAGAGGGAAACAACTATCTACAAAATTTGAGAATAGTACTGGACGTCTGAACTATTTTAAAGTAATGAGATGTTTTTCAAAAAATTAAATTCCTGGGATGCAGACGTATACCCCCATCTCAAGATGGTTGGATTTAGTCTTTAGCTGCTCTGGAGAGAGTGTGGAGAAATTTAACATGCAAACATAAATTTATAAAAAGTTTAGCAACAAGGAGGATACAAAAGGACCTGCTTGAGAATTTATTTGGTTGCATTAGGGCTAACTGCGGATCAAATTCGTATCCCACAGCTGGTCAGTTTATTGCAGCTTTAAAAACTGCTGTTTTTAGTATTATTGTGAATTAGACGGGAATAAGGCTATACAGGGTTACTTTTAAAGGTTCGGCCATATTTTAAAATTAGGAACTAAACCTTAAAAACAACGAAGAAAAATATCGACACGCGGGACTTTTCTTTGTTGTTTTTAAGATTTTTCCAGTTTCACAAGCACGGGGTGAGTGCTATAACACAAAAATAATTAGGAACTGAACATTGAATTGAAATTACGTTTTCATGAGGATCAGTAATTTTATTTCAAATGCAATAAAAATAGCGTCCACGTTATTCTTTATGAGATAAGAATGATATATCTTTTCGAATTATTCAAATCGGACAATGATTTACGAAGTCATTAAATAATTTTTTTGTCGTTCCTGCTGTGAAAAATTGACGCTAGTGCGTGTGATGTCACTGTGACTGAACGAGGTGACGCATTTTGGGAACTTTGACTCGTTTTCAATTTATAAATCTTTAATTTCGGTGCTAATGATAATATCTAGCTGATTTTGTTCCAATAATCTATACATATAATAAAATCGTAGGAAAGTCAATGTATGTCCGGGGTAAACTCAAAAAGTACTGCATGGATTTACTTCAAATTTTGCATGAATATTACTAACAGGTCGGGTCAACATATAGGCTACATATTATCACGCTATCACCTACGAGGGAGAAGCTGTGCGGAGTAAACGCAGTCCGCGCGAACGAAGTCGCGGGCGACAGCTAGTCTTAAATATATATACTTTAAGACAATGTATATTTTATAAGCAAAAATTTATTTCTAATGATTATAAAAAATCACACGTTGTGGCGAGCACACCGCGCGCTAGCTGACACTTTATTTACGATTAGACGGAGCTACGGCGATGCCAACCGCATATTTCTTTCCGATTCTAAAAAACCGATTCTAAACCAGTTTCGGAAATACAGTACTCTCGGAAACTGGTTGAGACTTAAAATTATCCTTCTTTTAATAATCTGTTGCGCTTTTCATTATAATATGACCAACCTGTCGTGAGTCAAGCGGCTAGCGAACCTAACTACGAATCGATGGTGCTCAGGTTTGATTCCCGATAGGGATAATCATTTGTGTGACGAGCATATCCTACTAATATTATAAATGTGAAAGTTTTTATGTATGTATGGATGTTTGTTACTCTTTCACGCAAATACTACTGTACCGGTTACGATGAAATTTGGTATGTAGATAGCTGAAGACCCAGAATAACACATAGGCTATTTTTTATCCCGGCAAAGAAAAGTGATCCCGCGGTATTCACTAAAATTTTTTACAATGCAGCGGGCTGCACGCTGCAGCTAGTATGTTCGTATTTCTGAGTTTGAGTGTGTATTATGTATGTTTCAGTATTAACATATGTATTTCTACGTATTAGTGTCGTTAACTAACACCAATAACACAAGTAAATTACTGTTATGTTAGTTAGTTATTCGTATAACTTGTCTAGTCATATTACTAACTAGCTGTTGCCCGCGACTTCGTGCGCGCGGACTTCGTTTACTCCGCACAGCTCCTCCCCCGTATGTGATAGCGTGATAACATGTAGCCTAAATGTTGACCCGACCTGTTAGTAATATTCATGCAAAATTTGAAGTAAATCCATGCAGTACTTTTTGAGTTTACCCCGGACATACATTGACTTTCCTAAGATTTTATTACATGTATAGATACATAGCATTTTCCCTGTGTTGACCCGGGCTCCTTTGAAGAATAGACCAACTGCTGTTTTACCAGGCAGGTCGTAAAAGGCGACCGATTGTCTATGCGAATCACTACCCTCGTGGCTACTAAGTGGTAGAGCTTTATTACTGCCGCAATAGCGTCAGTCTTATCACTACCATGTTACCATCGTGACTATTAGGTGGTAGAGTTCTGCTACGACTCGCCTGAGCATTTGATACTACTGCCTTATCTATTCCTGCCGCAATAGTGTTAATCGTTGTGTTCCGGTTTGGAGGGTAAGATAGCTTTGGAGGTAAGATGCTTGTAGCATTGATATCCTGCCATACGGATAGCAACGGACTATTAACGTTTTTGGTAGCGAGGGCTTGTCGTTCCATCAGGAGAACCATCTGCTTGTTTGCTATCTTGTGATATAAAAAAAATACCCCGTGTTGGTCCGGACTCCCTTTAAGAATTGACCATCTGTCGTTCTACCAGACCGTTCATATGTAGCAAACGATTGTGTATGTGATTGCCTACCACAATAACTGCATTTGTCAAGACATCTCCTGTCTAAATATTGTTGATTTTGGGGTCCTTCTCCATATTCCTCAGAGATAAAGTTTATTCGCTTATCCGGCATGGGCGTACCGAGGGAGGGGGGGGGGGCAGGGAGGGGCAGCTGCCCCTTCTTGGAATTTGTTTACCTCTCTACTAACTACCATAAAAAAATATAATTAGTTAAAAATATAGTCTCAAAATGTTATGGTTGCTCCCCGTCTGGCCCAGAACCTGGGTACGTCCATGCATCCGGTGTAATTGAAAGCAAGTAATTAATTGTATTGCAGTTTTAAAATAGTAGGTATAGTTATGTTGGTAAGTGCATCGAAATGATCTTTACAGTGCAATGTCTTAAAGCCTGGATCTCTTTTTACAACGGAATACCATTTTTTAAGAAGTTTTGGGTCTTTTGGCACGGTAAAAACTATTTCAGGCATTCTAATAGAGGTTAAAAAACTTTAAAAACAACAAAGAAAAATATCGACACGCGGGATTTGAAATCTCGCGTGTTGATATTTTTCTTTGTTGTTTTTAAAGTTTTTCAAGTTTTCCCAAGCACGAGGTGAGTGCTATAACACAAAAATAATTGTAATAGAGTTGTTTCGTATATTTCGGAGCTGTACAATACTTGTACGAATAGTTCTAATTTTGTATAATTGAAATTATATCTACGCGTTTTGTTATTTGCGTCGGATAAAAATGAAATTTTGATTTATTTTTTATTACATAAATCGAACATACTACCGATTCTGAATAGCCTCTAACATTTGGCCGGACCTTCAAAAGTAAGCCTGTATTGGATAATTTTAAAACTTTATTAACTCCAGTCACAGATATACGCACAAATGAGGCGAGAAAATTTGTGTTAGAAATATTACAGTTATGAAATTAATTGTAATAATAAATCGATAATAAGTGAAGGGGAAATACAAGCCTGTGCGTATGTCTGTGGATTTATCTTCAAAAATAATACAGTTAAATGTAATGACTGTGAAAATGCTTGTTTTGTGTGACATACATGATAATCAACATTTATTTATTGAGTTCAAAGAGCAAAACGATTTAAGAAAATTATTAAAGTATGCTTTAAAAGATTTGAAATTATGTGTGTGTAATAAATATTTTATTAGAAAAAGAAGCATACAAAAAAAAATTGAGAAGTTTAGCTACAAAATTATTAAAAAACAATAAATTTTGATTTTCTTGACCGATGTGTGGATCACAAAGAATCAAACATTAATTATTTAATATTAAGTACTTTCTACATTGTGGTAAAGAGATTTTGTACCGTAAAAAATCGTGATTACGCTTCAGAAGCTTCTACTGCAGCATTGAGAAGAAAAATGGATATCATTATACAAAAATAAAATTTATTTGTGTGTGTTTGTATTAAGGAGATGCTAATGTTACTTAAACATTTTCTTAATATTACTTTTTCCATCCAAATCCAATTTTCAATTCCAATTCCAGGTTAAGCAAATTTTTTAACTAAAGTTTTAGTTTTCTAAAAAAGACTTGTTTGGGATTGGATATGTACCCTATTTGTCGATAAGTTGTCACACATAGGTTGTTCAATTGCACCTTAGCTTACCTCTTAAGGCATGTAGGTGTGATGGCATTTATTTACAGTTATCACAACATTTGTGAATTAGTACAATAATTTTGAATGGTCTTAGTATAAAATATTATGGTTGATGATAAAGAATTATACACATAGGTTAATTGGTAAAAGACTGATAGGTTAATTGGAAAAACACATAGGTTAATTGAAAAAAAGATGAGTATAAATAATATTTATTAAAATTTTTACCTAATTATCAAATAAAAATGTTTATTAACAACACTCACGCAATGTTGTCATGTTACTTAAACACATGTAGTTCATTGTTGACAAACTGCGATTTGTCGAACTAGTAACTAAATTCGTTAGCGAGTCGCTGTCGTTCGTGCCCTAACCATACTTTTTGAATATTACTATACTAATATTATTGAGGCAATACTATGTAGTTAAGCAATATTATTTTTTATTATGTTTTATTGATTATGGACGACCTTTAAATGTCATGTCTTTAATATGTACAGTCTGTTACCAGTCAACCTGTATAAGGACTGGTTGTATCTACAGCCTGTGTGATCAAAGTTTTTTGTAAACTATTTTTTATATCCTAAAATGGCAATCCAATGGCTCTCCTGATGGAAAAAGACAACCGTCGTCTATAGACACCTAAGATGTTAATGATTTGCTGTCGTGGTAAGATGGTAATACCACAATACACATATATACAGGCTACCTTACGCCAAACCGTTGCACGATTTTGACTAGCACTGACTGTTACGACGGAAATTGATAAGGCAGTAGCGTCAAATCCCGGCGATTGGGTCACGATGATAGTATAGCGTGTGCGCTTAAGTGCAAAAGACGCATAAAATCAATTGAAATTATTCCTAGTATAAAGATTTAATAGTGTAAATTATGCTATATTCTGAAACAAATGCTAAGAATGAAACAAACATCTGTTTTTATTTAATCATATAATTACTACAACTCGTGCCATGTGAAATTAACTATAGTATCTTCTTAATCCGTGTGTGCGCTCTTAATGACATTTATATTTTGCTTACAAAAGTTTTAGTTTGAGATGTCTCAACTATTTTTTTATTTGTAAATGTAAAGTTTAATCTTATGTGCAATAAACACTTTCCTCCGTGTAGATCCAGCCTCCCTTTGATGAATAGACCAACTGTCATTCTGCCAGATAGTACGTAGCCAGTGCCAGGCGAATGATTAGCTGTGCAAGTCACTACCATCGTGGCTACTAGGTTGTAGAAATCTGCATTTTCTCACCCGGGTCTAGAACCATCGTCTTACCTATTCCTGTCCCAATAACGTCAGCTCTAGTCACTGTTTATATCATAAGACATTAAATATGCCGATAGTTCTCTTGATGAATAGTAACATTTGTCGCTTTTACTAGTAATACTAACAGTATAATTTATAAATGTGCATTGCCTTCCGTGTGGCGGGATGGTTTTACCGGCTACGTTACTCTCTTAACCAGAATTTGACAATGACAAGTAGTTAAGCTAATTGTCACTGTTGTGGCAAGGAGGTAATCTGGACTAAGGTGGTGATCAAACACGCGAGACATTACTGAAGTGACATATTTGTTAAACGTTCCTTTTATGAACTGCTAGCAGAATGACAGATGGTCTATTTAAAGTGGGCCTGGATCAACGCAGGGAGCTTATAGCAAAAAATTACAATACAAGTAATAACGTTCTCTACGTTAAATTTGTCCCCAATTTAATATTGTTTTGATTAAACAAGATTACACGGAAAAAACTGTTCTTTTGATAGTAAGTAAGTAGAAAGTAAGGTACTTGTATATACGAGTCGTTGCAAACAAAAATTATGTACGAAAAATATAAATATGCCTAGTGTTAACCTTATTGTAATTGAACTGTATGTTAGGATCAGCAAATTATACTTTATAAAATATAATACCAAGAAATTAAGTTATTTTAGCAATTAAAAAACAATGTACTATGAGTTGAGATTTTTCTTGAGTAAACTTTATTGTAATTGTACTGTATGTTAGAATAAAATCGCTTATTACTTTTTTATATTATAGCCTACAAGCAGATGGCTCTTCTGGTGGAGATATATTCCTATAGACACCAAAAATGTTACTGGTGTGTTGCTATCCATGTGATGAGTTGGTAATACCAAATGCATGTCTTGTCAATCTCCAGATCAATTAAACATACGATATCAGGATACACAAATAAATGAAACTAATAAAAGTTATAAATGAAAATAATAATAAAAGTTTCCCCGTGTTGGTACCGGGCTCCTCTGAAGAATAGACCAACTGCCATTCTGCCGGGCAGGTCGTAAAAGGCGACCGATTGGCTATGCGAGTCACTACCATTGTGGCTACTAGGTGGTAGAGTTTTGTATTGTCTTGCCTGGGTCTGGTACCACTGCCTTACCTATTCTTGCCGCAATAGCGTCAGTGCTTGTCGCTGTCGTGTTTCGGTTTGGAGGGTAAGATAGCCGGTAAACTTATGCATGTGGCATAAGACGTCGCCACAAGATAGCAATGCACCATTAACATCTTAGGTGTGTATAGGCGATGGTTGACTCTTTCCATCAGGAGACCCATCTGCTTGTTTGCTAACTAATGAAATATGAAAAAATTGCACATAACATTTTAAACAACAATGTCAATCCTAAACTTGATAAATATTTCAAAACTACTTGCATGTACATTGTAAATTGTAATAATTTTCCCAAATTGTAACTCCTGAAGACAATCTAAATAGCTGAAACCAGTTGGATTAAAAACACAATAAATCCAGAGTTTATATTCATAACTCGATTCTGTAAAATTTTCAAGAAATTTGTGGTCAATATTTCTTTAACCAATTGTCAACTTATTCTCATGCTTTGTGTTATGGTTGTAATAGAACTTATAGAGTGTCCATTCAAATAAATAAAATTTAGATTTTTAATTTACTAAGTGCAAATGAATATTTCCATGTTAGGGAACGTACCCATACTACGTGACCCGTTCAGGGGGGGGGGGGGTCTTTAAAATACTACGGTCAGTCACAGGAGCGGGGGGGTGGCTCAGATTTTTGTCACGTAGTCGATTTTAATGAGAGAAATTTAATGAATGAAAATAATTGTTGTTGTTAAGTTCCATACTGTATAGCAATATGATTTCACGAATGTTGTTCTTTTTCATAATACATAATTCACTAGTAATTTAAGTATGCATGCAGTCTTATGCAATAAAGACGAGTATGAGCCAAATTATTTTTTTTTTTCAATTTTTGCCTGTGAAATGATTAAAAATCATAATTATGAATTACTACGTGAAAACTAAAGGAGGGGGGGGGGGGTCTTGGCATATACTACCAGTGGTCACCGAGGGGAGGGAGGGGTCGAAAAATCTTAAAAAATAGGTCACGTAGTATGGGTATGTTCCCTTAGCCACTTAATTTTAAAAATTGTTTAGCTTGTAAAACTTGTTGCTTGTTTGTCTCAATTATTTTCCACAATGGCTAAACCAATTTTGTCACGCTTCTACTGGCTAATTTTGTAAAGAGTAATTTAAGATTCTTTTGTTTCTGAAAAAGATTTAGGACTTTATCCAAAATACATAGAACTCAGATATATATACACGCGGACAATAGTCGGCGGCACACCTTGTTCTAAAATAATGTAAATGCTTAGAATTAACAACAAAATAATTTAAAAAAAAAAACAGATAGGACTTTAGTTTTACTTATTTTAGGAATATTATTTTATATACTTTATAATAACTGATTTAACCATATTTTTAATTTTGATTTATTTTAAAGATAATAAAATATCCTTAATAAATCTAGTTTTTGTTTCATTTTAACCATTTATATAAGAAAGTATAATAATTTAAAAGGGTCAAGGACCCCGCCAGCCATTCCAGAACCAAACTAATAATTGGGGGCCACACAGAGATGGCGCTAGCTTTTTTCAGTCTCCAAAAATTTGTATGAAGTTAGTTTTCTTCTGCGGTAGTAGTAGATGTTCTGTGAATATAACTAACGGAAGGCTGCCAGGCATAATACCCGCATAGGCATAGGCATAGGCATGAGATTACCCGCGACCAGTCATAAAAATACCCGCTTTTACCCGCCTTTAAACTTAAAATACCCGTAAAGAGGCTATTTTTAGGGCTATTAACAAAACGATTTTTTTGTAATCATTGCTATTTATAGGGCTATTAACAAAACGTTTTTTTGTAGTCATTGCGTATAATTTTGAAACTTAATGAAAAATTTAGCCTAAACTAAATTATTTATGTACCACAATTTTGTTTTTAGCATGTCAGCATTAGGTTAAAATGCTACGATGACACCAAATTTTCGAATACCTTCTCGTTTAACCCATAATGCAACAATACTGTCGGTATTTAAAAATTCCAATCCGTGGTGACTCTCTCACTATAGACAATATGCATTGTTTTTTAATTGTAAAAATATAGGCATTGACTTATCATTCAAACTAAAATTGTACAACACAAAATACCCGCTTTTACCCTTAAGATAACAAATACCCGCGAAATTACCCGCCTTCTCAGTTCATCGTCAAATTACCCGCAATACGGGTAATTACCCGCCAATTGGCAGCACTGGGTTAGGATAAGTTATTTATATATTTCATATGACAGATGACAATTGACAAGTGACAAATGTCAACAAATGATTCGCAAACTTAAAAATAAAACTGTCAAGATCATAAATACTGCCATTTTTCTTTGTAAGTCAAGGCACTTTTGTATATAATTCAGATAATTCTGTAGGTTTTGACCAAGGAACTTATATACGATAACTGGAATTGTTACGAAGCAATATTTGAAAAATAAAAATGTACTTTATTTCGTTACTAATAAAGTTGACATTTGTTTCTTACTTAACAGAGGGGGAAAACGTTCTGAGCAAGACAACGACAAGAGTGGATGTTGTCCCTTTCTTGCAATTGCCAGTGTAAATAAAACTAACTGATGGTAGATTTTTATATACATATATATTCGGTAATCGTTAAATCCCATTTATTCATACACGTCGATAAATACATTAGCATAAAATGTATTGTAATTAACATAGTGAGTTCCAAAATGTGTTTATTTTAATTATTACGTAATTACTTATGCAATGTAAAAACTGTTTCTCAAATTAGTAGAATTACTTTGTAGACTTTGTAGTAATTTGCAAACTAAGCATGGCCGCACTTATATATGGCGATTGGCGCCTTATTTAGTAGAAAGAGACACACTCCACTCACGTCGTGGTACTATTCGGAACGATTTCGAAGCGCGTGTGAACATTCCGGATAGAATATAACTTCCTTGGTTTTGACTAATTACGTGTACATAATATTATACACGTCAATGGTTTTGAACAATGAACTTATATACGATAACAACGATATTACGAAGCAATATCTGAAAAATAAAAACGTACTTTATTTCGTTAGTAATAAAGTTGACATTTGTTTCTTAACAGAGGGGAAAAACGTGCTGAGCAAGACAACTATAAGAGTGGATGTTGTCCCTTTCTTGCAATTGCCAGTGTAAATAAAATTATCTGATGGTAGATTTTTATACATTCGGTAATCGTTAAATCCCTTTTTTATTCATACATGTCGATAAATACATTAGAATAAAATGTTTTGTAATTAACATAGTGAGTTCTAAAATGTGCTTATTTTAATTATTACGTAATTACTTATGCAATTCAAAAAGTGTTTCTCAAATTAGTAGAATTACTTAGTAGTAATTTGCAAACTACGCATGGCCGCACTTATATATGGCGATTCACGCTTTATTTAGTGGAAAGAGACACACTCCACCCATGTCGTGGTACTCTTCGGAACGATTTTAAAGCGCATGTGAACATTCCGGATAGAAAGTCCTTGGTTTTGACATCTAAATTCTAAAGAAAGATACTATACTCTTTGGAAAGATAGGTAGTGCATAATTCTGAAAAATCTATAAGTTTTGATATTAATTAAAGATAGTATATCCAGGCCGAATCTCGTTAAGCTCAGATGCTCGGATTTTTTTTTTTCTGACAGGTCTGAGCATCTAAGTCAGATGTTTTAGGTCAATAGTTGTTCTGAACATACACAGTGCCAGAGATATGGCCCTCAAATGAAGTACACAAAAAATAAAGTCTGAACGTATTTTTTGAGAGAAAATATATATGAGTTTAATACAAAGACTAAAGGAACTAAGACTTCAGTGTTTTAGAATTATAAAATTGTGCAAAAAAAGTTTGTAATTAAATGTAATTTACACTTCAAAAATGTCACGAATATCTATTTACTTCAATTCACTTCAATTACCTTGTTATCAAGCATGAGAAGACAATCACACTACAAAACACGCACGCGTATTCGTTCATTCACTTACGCTTTCTTGAGTCTTGAGTGAGTGAGCGACAACTTCCACATTGTTAAGGCCAAGGAACTTATATACTATAACTGGAATTTTACGAAGCAATATTTGAAAAAAAAAGTACTTTATTTCGTATGAAATAAAGTTGACATTTGTTTCTTACGTAACAGAGGGGAAAAACGTTCTGAGCAAAACAACGACAAGAGTGGATATTGTCCCTTTCTTGCAATTGCCAGTGTAAATAAAACTATCTAGATGGTAGATTTTTACATATTCGTTAATCGTTAAATCGTTTTTATTCATACACGTCGATAAATAAATTAGTATAAAATGTATTGTAATTAACATAGCGAGTTCTAAAATATGCTTATTTTAATTATTACGTAATTACTTTTGCAATCCAAAAACTGTTTCTCAAATTAGTAGAATTGCTTAGTAGTTATTTGCAAACTACGCATGGCCGCACTTATATATGGCGATTGGCGCTTTATTTAGTAGAAAGAGACACACTCCAACCGTGTCGTGGTACTCTTCGGAACAATTTTAAAGCACTTGTGAACATTCCGAGTAGAATGTAACTTCCTTGATTAAGGCCTTAACAATTTAAAATGGTACAAAATGTATGATTGAGTTTATGGGGCAATTCATTCCTTTGTATGGGACATTTTAGGTGCACATTTGAGGTGCTTCATGTATGAGTTATAAAACTCTACTCTATTGTCAGATACTTAGAAACTTTTTCAATGTTTTGAACTTTACTTACTTACTTTTTAATTTTAGATATCTTGATAGATACATTGACGTCAAATATTACTCTTGCACCGGACAGGCTTCCCCATACAAATGACAGATAATTTTTTGTATCCTTTTGAAGTGCTATCCACGAGTGTCTCGAGAACTAACTTTGACGTATGCTGCATATGGCTGCCGTGGTAGTTTGAATATTATGAAGCAGTTCATTTAATTTAATATGTTTATGTTTAAGTAAATTTCTTACTATATATTTTTTGTATGATGTAGTTTTGAGATATGAGGAAATGTGATTATTGCAAACTTCTCTATCAAAAGAGGAGTAAAACTTCATTTCACGGGTACGTGCGTGTATTACTGTTTTAATCAAAATTGATTAACATTGTATTTAAAGCTTTGTTATCAGAAACTTTTAATATAATATTGCATTAGCAACATAGAAAAAGATTTTCGGCAGAATTGAAAATATTTAACTATTCAACTTTATTTTGTTTAGAATAAACTAGTAATATCAACAGGATTATATATCGATAATTTCTATAGCGATATACTATTTTAGTAGTTCAACTCAGTCTTCTTTTTCATACTTGCATATTTAAGTCACTTTATATTCGTCACTTATTTCTTATGCATTTTAATTGGATATGCATCACTTCTATAATCTTTTCTTTGATGTAGTGGTCTATGATTTTAATTACGTTTTATTTTTGCAGATTTCCTGTCGATTAATGGGAGATAACTATATGGCTATAATATATGAAAGCTGTTAACTGGACACAAAATGAAACAAATTGTCCTTGTTCAAAATATTTTGATAGAAAATGTTTCATCAAACATTGCAATGAAAACTACCATAATTGAAACTTTAATAGTCATTTCAAAATTTTGATTAAAGTAATTATAACATAACGCACAGTTGTAAAAATTGTCATAGCAACAGAAAAATAATCACTTTCTGTATCAGGTCAAAGTATTCGACATTTCTTATTATGGCAAATAATTTGGGCTCGTTAGCATTATTTTTATGAAATAAGACTTAGTTTTTAAAGAAACATGAAAGGCATATTTTAGATATCGTAATATAACTCTTGCGTTATAAATAAAAATAAATTAATACAACTTGTGGTCAGCCTCTGCTTGTCTAAGAAAAGTAAGATAAACGAGTCATTTGTTGGACTTTCAGTATATTATCGCAACAAAATTTCCGAAGAAATTTTACAATTTTATAAAATTAAATGTATAAAATTTTCGATAGTTTCTTTATTTTTATAATTTAACCATTTCATAATATACCTCAATACCAAATTTGGTCTGTATCTGTTAAACCGATATTAAGTAAGAGCGAAACAAACAAAGATCGGTTTTATAATATTAAACTGTCCTGCTTCACACGGGTCAATTTTCTCTACTATAATATAAAATATTAGAATACATTTATATATATATATATATATATATATATATATATATATATATATATATATATATATATATATATATATATATATATAAATAATTAGATAGCAAACAACACGATGTCTCACCTGATAGAGAAACCATCGCCGATAGACAGCAAAGATGTTAATGGTGCGTTACTTTTTATGTTGCGGGCAATGCCACATGCATAACTCAACCGGCTACCTTATTCTTAAAACCGAAACATGACAGTGACGGAATTTACGTTAATGCGGTAGGAATAGGTAAGGCGGTATTAGCAAATACCTGGGCGAGACGTTGCGGAACTCGATCACTTAGTAGTCGCGAAGGTAGAGACACGTAATAGCCAATCGGTCGCCTTTTACAACATGTCTGGCAGAACGGCAGTTGGTCTATTTTTCAAAGGAGCCTGAGCCAACACGGGAAATTATCTCGAATCACTCTATTTCTTATTATTCTTATTTATTTTGTATATAAGCGCAAATTAATGCAATCACTTTAATAGGTATTTTTTCTTTCTTTCTTTGACCGCCCCGTTGGTTCAGTTGTTAGCAACCCTGATTACGCAATCGAAGGGTCTCGTTTTCGATCCCTGACGGGGACAAGAATTTCTTTGATGAGCATGAGTATTTCCGGTTTCTGTTATTAAATCTATTCCAGTATTTATCCACTCGAAACTCAAGGCCGCACGCGCTTAATCGCTGGCGTTTGACCTTTGACCATTAAAAGGACATGCCAACGTTGTTACAACAAAATGCTAAAAATTTTAACAAGCTAGCGGTAAATGTCAATGTAGCTGTCTCATTTCACAGAATATAATTACCAAGCTTCAATTACCAAGCTTATTAAAACTAAATTAATCACTATTATTATGTTAAATAGAGTATAAATACAAAGTGGGTGCGGTCACATTTTACCGAGTTGGGCTAACCGAAAGTTATAAAACAAAGAGCGGTCATATTTTTCCGGTCTGAGTCTTAAGGGGTTAAATATGTATTTCTATGTATTAGTACATACATACATACAAGCAAATAATTTGCTTACTTTGTGGTTAAATCGGTCAGTGTAATTTGTTCCGTGATTTCTATGACCTACAGCCCACCTGACTGCAAATATTGAACGATCGATAAACTTATCGAAGATGTCGACAAGTGGATATCACTAAGTTTAGTTCCATGGACACACGCATCTGTTTAATATAATCTGTTTAATTTAATAGTCCAATAGTAGCAATAGAGGTCAGTGAATAGATATCTTTAGATATATTAAAATTTCATTAATAAGAACAATTCTAAGTATGTACAACGTGTCCCGGGCACCAGCGAAAAACTATGCATAGGATTCTGAGCAACTAACTTAGATCACTAAGATTTGATTCGAGGATGACTCACACTAGATCGTGTACGGTATCGGGTCCGAATTCAGTGGCGACCGTAGCATGGTCAACTAATATTACATATATTTTGTATGATAACACACATTTTATATCAAGGAAGTTACATTCTACCCGTAATGTTCACACGCGCTTCAAAATCGTTCCGAAGAGTACCACGACACAGGTGGAGTGTGTCTCTTTCTACTAAATAAAGCGCCAATCGCCATATATAAGTGCGGCCATGCGTAGTTTGCAAATTACTACTAAGTAATTCTACTAATTCGAGAAACAGCTTTGCATTGCATAAGTAATTACGTAATAATTAAAATAAGCACATTTTAGAACTCACTGTGTTAATTACAATACATTTTATGCTAAAATGTATTTATTGAAGTGTATGAATAAAAAAGATTTAACGATTACCGAAAATATAAAAACCTACCATCAGATAGTTTTATTTACACTGGCAATTGCAAAAAAAGGAACAACATCCACTCTTGTCGTTGTCTTGCTCAAAACGTTTTTCCACTTCGTTAAGTAAGAAACAAATGTCAACTTTATAAGTAACAAAATAAAGTACATTTTTATTTTTCATATACTGCTTCGTAAAATTCCAGTTATCTATAAGTTCCTTGGCTGGATGTCATTCTATTTGTCATACAGATAAATGTCATAATAACGAATTTTATGAATTATGAAAACAATGTCAAACAAGATGCGAACTCTCAGTTTGTTTTAATTTTACTAAGGAATTATAACTTAAATGTGTCGAGTTAGTGATTATAATTAAGCGAATGACTTTATATTATAAGTTTTTTATAAATAGGTTTCCAAAATGGAGAAACTAAATAGTGTTTTGTTGATAATATCATTGTGTATTCTCTTGTGGGGCGTGGCCGGCCAGTATGAATGGCAATTACGTGATGCTTTTGATGAAATTCGTAGTAAAATGGACAAAGTTAACGCTGACAATTGCTATATCACACATCTCGACCTTCTTTTCCTTCCTGAAGACTCTGTATCTCATCATCCAGACGTAAAAGAAATAAACATCAATCCTGTGTTCCCTAATCGTACTGCAATGCTACATTTACACAATATGGCTTTAAGTCGAGCCTTTTTCTGGAGCTACATCCTTCAATCTAGGTTTATACGTCCAGCTATTAACGATACCTACGATCCCGGCATGATGTATTATTTCCTATCATCTGTTGCTGATGTCTCTTCAAATCCATATATCAACGCTAGTTCGATATATTTTGCACCTAACATGTCTTACACGTCGTCGTATAGGGGTTTTTTCAATAAAACAATGCCACGATTCGCCCCGAGAGCATTGAGAGCTGATGATTTTAATGATCCTGTCCATCTTCAAAAAATATCTACTTTGAACACATTTTTTGTAGAAGATTTAGGCGCTTTCGATCCTGAAAGTTTGTCCAAAGATTATACTTCTGATTTCTATCGTACTAATGAATGGTATAGTCGTTGGTTACCAGACAATGTGGAGAAGAGACATGACACTAAAACAACTTATCAAGTTGAAATAAGATATGCTAATAATACTAATGAAACATTTACATTTCATGGACCACCAGGAAATGATGAGGTTAGTTGATATTATTTTACAGCTTTTGGGATGCAAGTACAGTTATTCTGACATCAGTAATTCCAGTGTAATTGAAAACATTATTTCAAATAATGATAATGATGTGTTATTTTGAGTTTAACATAGATGCCAATATGGGATTTCTGGCTCTCTTATTCATCAGGTATCACACCTATTTCTTGTAAAATTACTTTAAAGCATCCAATACTTCATTTATGGAATTTACTTCTTATATTAATTGATAATCACTTTAATAATTCTCCCAGTAAAGCTTCTCGCACTTTTAATAACCTTATTTTAAAAATTCCTACTCATTATACAAAATTTTACTCACAGTCATTTGTTGTGCAGAGCATTAGATTATGGAATGCTTTGCCTGTTAACATTCGAACGGCGCATAATTTAGCTAGTTTTAAACGACTACTTAACTCCCACTATCTCTCTATTATGAATACCTGAAAAGCAATAACAAGGATTAATGTTTTCAAATTATTAAAATTACATTGTTTTAAGCAAAATTACCTAGGTACTTAATTACATCCCGTTATTATTATTTTTTATTATTTATTTTTTATTCTTTGTTTTTTTTTATGCTGAGCGTGTTGTTCCTGTAACGAGTCATCACTAATCTCATATTTGGTTTATGTTTTTGCCTTTTAGTAAGTACATAATATGTATGTATATGAGTATGTATGTATGTATGTATAAATGTATGTATGTATATATGTATATTATATATATGTGTATGTATTTATGTATCCAAGTATGTAGTTATAATTTATATATAGCACTGAAATTGGTTAGCACTTATATTTTTATTTATCACTTTTTTTTTTTTTCGTAAGATGAGCACCAATGCCCGCGTTAATGCATATATTTCCTAAAGTCGCTGGTTGTCTGGAAGAGATCACTGATGGGTGATAAGACCGCCTATTTGTACTCCGTTCCTTATCGTACATTGTTATTTTCTACTGTAAATGATGTGTATTGTGTGCAATTTTGCAAATTATTATAATTATATATATATATATATATATATATATATATATATATATATATATATATATATATATATATATATATATATATATATATATATATATATATATATATATATAAATCAATTGCTGTTCGTTAGTCTCGCTAAAACTGTAAAACGGCTGAACCAATTTGGCAAAACTTTGGTTTTGAATTAATTGTTGAAGTCCAGGGAAGGTTTAAAAGGTGAGAAAATATTGAAAAAAATAAGAGTAGTTAAAAAGGCAGAATAACGTTTGCCGGATCAGCTAGTTATTATATAATTTAAGTGGTTGTTTCTCAGAACAATGGAGTTCATTGTTATTGTTTGTTCTAACTGGCAAATTTATAAAGTTTTTTGTAGATTTTTCTATGAGCTTTCTGGTAATCTAATCTAAATAAAATAATATAATTGCCTCTCTAGCTTTGTGATTAATTTAAAAATAAAAATAAACAAAAACGGCAATAGGTTATTGTTTCCATTTTATTTTAGATACGTGCCCCTGTAAACTGGACTAGGCCTTATTTTGATTGTGGAAGACTGAACAAGTGGTTAGTAGGAGGCGTATCTCCTGTGGCAGATATCTATCCCCGTCACACACAGTTTAGGCATATTGAATATCCTAGGTAAGTGATAATACCTATCAAACCCAAAGTAAATACTTTTACAGTATCATGTTTCTGTTGCACGTAGTCAGCATTATAACTTTCAATGGCATGTGTTTACTGATATAACATTATCTACGAAGATATGCTTAGCTAAGTGTGTTAATGTGTTTATTTTAATAAATATTTTAAAAAAATGACACAGTTTATCTGTGTACATCAGTTTTTTAACTAGGACAGTAATAATTATGACATTTCTTGTAACTTTAATTCACCTTTTTTCAATAGCTAGTAATTTGAAATGACATACCATTCATTTGAAATGAATGAATGAATGAATACTCTTTATTGCACACCAAATTTAACAAACAGATTATGAATAATACTTATAGCTAATAATTATGTATATAGTGGGTACACAAAGGCGGTCTTATCACTAAAGAGTGATTTCTGCCAGGCAACCTTTGAGTTGACTGTTTCAAAATTTATTTCTTTCACATTTAAATATGTCTTATTCTCTATATCTTATTTCATATCTTAAATTGCCAGTAAATTATTTTTCATTTCATTTCAACCAAATTCATTGCACAATTGAATTAAAATGAATGTTTAAGTTGATGGGAATTCATTATGAACTTCATGAGATTTATTTCCAATTATTGAACTAGCAAAGGTTAATGAGAAAGCATATGGGTGATTCCGTTCTAACTGTGATATAATGTCAATACCGTGTCATGTCTATTTTTAGAATTTATTTATAAATTGTTAGTTTTTTTTGTCGTAAACATTAGAATTTATGAGGTAATTAGTTTAAATCATTTATTACGACAAAAAAACTAACAATTTATAAATAAATTCTAGAAATGGACATGACACGGTATTGACATTTAAGTGATATATTGTAAGTTTTCTGTAAGTGGCAAGTTATATTATATGAAAATAATGTTGAAATATGTTTATTATTTTCCAATAAGTACAAAAATTTCATAAATTAATTATTAATTAACGACCTGTGAGAACAAACAATACAGGACATTGAATATCACAGTTAGAACGGAATCACCCATATAGGATTAAATTAGGTTGTTATTTTTTTGTAAGCTAAAATTTATTTTAATAAATGAGATTATATGTCAATGTATTGATAAAACTAAAAGGGGCATTCCTCCAATAATATCCTTGATGAGCAGCATAGCTCTAATGCTCATGTTACTTTAAGCGAACAAGATGACATTGTTTTTAATTAATAACGGTAGCATAGAGTTGCCTAAAAATATATTATCTAGCTATCAATGCAATGTAATTTTAGACTGACACGCAAGACTTAGAAAAGAGTAAATATCATTATATAAGTCTGAAAACACTAAGGGCTGTTAGTTAGTAGTATTTTAAGGGGTGTTTCACACGAGAGTCAAAAGTTCAATGCTATAAATCTGGTTTGGGTTCAGTATGTCATATGCAAATAAACAATAATGCTAAATATGGTAGACAAGCGGATTGCCTGGATGTAAGTGGTAACAACTGCTTTTACTGTAATACCTGAAATATTTCTAACATGCTGCATCCTTAGGGTATTAAAATATCTTACAAAATCCTTAAAGTATTATTTACAGTATACTTTCTTAGATATTAGCTGAAGCCTTACATACAAGTATACCAGCTATTTTGTCCTCAAAGTATGTTTGAACCTACTGAAATTATGTTGTCAGCAATGAAGCTGAGTTGATAAGTTAATAAGGTTCTACCAAATACTAATTATGGTAGTGGCCTAACAGATAGACAGATTGTCTAACCGACACCAAAGGTCTATCTAGTGATGTATGATTTTTTCTGTAATACTGGTTAAAATTTTCAGTTACACAGCAGTTGTAGTCATGGAAATGGATTATGACAGAATAGATATAAATCAATGTCCGGAAAGTGCAGGCAATGATAAGCCTAACAGATTTGCGTCAACAGCAAGGTGTAAAGAGACAACAGAGGTTTGTTTAAAGCTTGGATTAATGATTTGATAAAAGAATTCAATCTGTGAATGAAGGAATGTATGGAAGATATTTATTTGGAAGAAAATGGGTGTTACAAGTTATTAAAATTAATCAAAGATATCGGAATATTCTACCATGATATGGTGTGCAAAAATTTTAAAATTTCCATATTTACACATTTTTAGATATTTACATTAATTATATCAAACAAAATTTTATCAAATTATTTTTATTTACACTTAAATATTGTGTTATACATACATATACATTTTGTAATTTATACATACATATTTATTCTTTCAATGCATTTTTGATGATTCAATTTCTTTAGAATGATTACCAAATTGAGTACTGTCTTGCTCAGTGATACCAATACTCAATATAACTTTTAAATTTTGTATAAAAGCTTAGTTCAATGATTCTCATATGAAAGAAATATAGAAAGATAAAAAACATCAGTAGATTTTCACGATTAGAGAGTTGTGACGAGTGCAATGGCACCATATTCTCATGATGTGCGACATTAACTTTCTTGTGATTACCTGGATCAATAGCTTTAATTACTCATCCGAGGTACGGTGGTGTTAACAAACTACCATCAGATTCCAAGCTGCTTCTGTGATTTTTGCTTGAAAAAACCTTAATAGTATTTTTAGCACTACTCAAGAATTGAACACTGGACCTCCAGATCTGAGCCCAATAAGCTAACCATAATGCTGGAAAATTAATAAATAAAATTAACCTTTTCCAATATCATAATTAACAATGTACTCGACATGTATACAAAATAACACATTTTTCAAACCTCAATATTTTGGTAAAATTACATTGACTGGTAAATTATAAAAAAAAATATTATTTATCACAGTGTGAACCTCTTCATGGCTGGGGCTTCCGACGGGGTGGTTATCAGTGTCGCTGCAGACCAGGATACAGATTACCAAGCATTGTCCGAAGACCGTACCTGGGCGAGATCATAGAAAGAGCTACGTCAGACCAGTACTATAATAACTTTGACTGTATAGAAATCGGATGTAAGTATCAAAAGGTGAAATTAAGTATTGTCTGGTAATATTATTAAATACAGGAAAATTATTTATCGGTTCTAGCATTTAGAAAAAATGAAAACAATCCAAAATGAGACATTGAATCAATTGGTTTAAAAAAACTCAAAACTATGGCAAAAAATCATTTCTTTCAAAGTTTTCATTGATGATAATTCTCTAATGAATCAACCAAAATTGGTTGATCTAAATAGATACAGTTTAACTAGCTTGACATTCGATACAGCCTTTAAAGGAAAGAGCTGACATTCTGGACTCAATTAATTAGGTGTATATGCATTTTGGTAATATATATAGACCTATTAACAACAACAAAATTCATTATACTCTATACTTTATGTACCAAAATTTTTTTTAGGATGTAATGTTACATTTTTTTATGTACCAAAAAATGTAACATTACATCCTAAAAGTGCTCTACTTTACAAAACAAAACTGGTTGATTAAATTACTATGTGCATGTGTGAAGTGAAATAAAAGTGCAAGTGTGCTGTTCATTAAATTTAATAAACAGTGTTCTTTTATTCCTAATCTATATACATATAATAAAATCGTAGGAAAGTCAAAACTGTACATTGAACATTTTTTTTAAAAAATACTTGGGGCGTGATTTACAATCGATATTGAAGCCAAAAATATAGTTTTTAGAATTTTTGTCTGTTTGTCTGTATGTATGTCCGGGGTAAACTCAAAAAGTACTGCATGTATTTACTTCAAATTTTGCATGAATATTACTAATAGGTTGGGTCAACATATAGGCTACATATTATTACGCTATCACCTACGGGGGAGGAGCAGTGCGGAGTAAACGAAGTCCGCGCGAACAAAGTTGCGGGCAACAGCTAGTACACAATAATATCTTTCTGACATAACCATTTTCTAATTAATCAATATAATTTTATTTCATGCTTGTTCGGAAGAATGTTGCCTCCTAGTACAGACATCTTTTGTTTTTGGAGGAGATTTCACGAATTATTGTAAAATACATTGTGATCTTTTGTTAACGAAAATAGAGAATTTTCGTTTTTTGATTTGCATGTTAAAAATTAAAATATGTTTTGGCACAGGGATTCAGAAGTTGCCTGTGCAATGGGAGAAATCACATCCATATATACGAGCATTGTACTTGGATCAGTACTACGAGTATGTTAACGCTACGAGAGGGCCGGACGCGCTACACGCCGAGAAGGTCAATGTGTTCGAGGTGCTCAATTTTATACGAGGAGTTCAACCGCACAATTGTTCACTGTGAGTGCCTTTCTTTTGTCATTTCAAACGAACTTGTCTATTTTTGAACGAAGTACGAACGAACGAAGTAAGTACGGACTTGGCGAATGGGGAAAAAAGTAACAATTGGGAAAAAAGTAACAATTTTTTGGCCCGAGTTTCCGGTTTTTGTTTAGACAATTTTAAAAAACTCGTAACATAAAAATTGAAGAAAAATTAAATAGTAAACAAGGGCCATCATTCTGGGAGAGGAGAGATGTAGTTAGGGAGCGGGAGGGAGGAGGGGAAAGAATGGGGTAGAGATGGGAAGAGGAGGAAAGGAAGGGAACCCATCTTTTATCCATGTCTTTTCCCAATCTCGCCTACTAGGGAAAGAGACGGGTACAGAGGGGAGGGAAAGGGTTATAGAGGGGGAGAAGGTGGAAATGACAAAGATGAGGGAGAGAGAGGGAAGCGGGGAGAGTGGAAACAAAATAAAAACTGGGGAAGATAAAAAAATTGTACCATCCAAATGCTCCACGACACTCAGTTTTTAATTATTTTTTTTAATTATTTAATTAACATGGTATCAATATTATCTTTCATACAAATTTTCACCTCCTATTTTGGTTCCTTATGTGTTCATTTTTGAAAAAACAACCCGTGTTTGACCCTAGGGCTTCAACTATTTCCTTACCAAATTTCTTGAAAATTGGGGCATCAGTTGAGTCGTGAAAGCGTAATACACAGACAAACTTTCGCATTCACAATATTTAGTATGGATTATTACAAAAGGACCATTTAAGTATTACGTAAGCACCAAAGGGGGGTAGGGGAGTCTTCACTTTGCTTATTTTTGATGACAAGGGGGATGTGGGGTCTAAACGGTGATTATGTCAGCAAAATTAATTTTTATTACTTTCGAGTTTTCTAAAAATTTACTGCTTGCTTTATTAAAATGTTTGCTTTAAACTCTTATCTTACCTACCTAACTAACTTATATTTAAACTTAAAAACTCATGAATAAATCACAAAACTACCAACAGATTAAAAATAAATTTATGTTATGCAAGCAAAGGGAGAGGGGGCAAGCCATTTGCTTACTTTTGCTGACTTGGGGCACGGGGGAGTCAGTAATTGTAAAAAATCTGCTTACGTAATACTTGAATGGCCCCATAGAGGTAAAATTTGTTTGTAATAGATGAACTCAAAAACTATTGGACCGATTTTTAAAATGTTTTCACCAATAAAAGCAACATATGAGTGACATTGGCTACCTTTTTACCTGAAAAGTAATGTGAGTGGATCATACAACAAACTCATGGAGTACAGCTATTAGTGAGTGCAATCCTGTAAGAAATTTTAAATCTAAATATTAGTTTTTTCTGATTCTGGTGTGGCTAATAGATTCAACCTTTAAACAGGCTTAACTGAAATAAATTATTAAATTAAAAATCTCATACATATTATAATTGTAAATCTTTATATGTTTGGATGTTTGTTACTCAATCACGCAAAAACGATTTGCCCAATTTAGATGATATTTGGCACACAGGTAGATAATGAACTGGAATAGCATAAAGGATACTTTTTATCTTGGATAATATAGAGTAGTAGAGTAAAACAAATTATACAAAGGGAAACAGCATTAAAAAAATCAAAAATGGTAAGACCATTGCCATAGCTGTCTTTTTCAATCTGTAGACCCATCTGTTTTATAATATTCAAGTGATAACATTGAGTTTTTTTATAAAAATGACCACCTTTTACATTGTGGAAACTCCATAGCTTATAATAATTAGTGAAAGTAAAATTCTAATATATAAGGGCATACTTTGTTGATTTAGACATGTCAAAAGAAAAGTCTCGCCTCTGTAATCTAGGGTCTGGTGTTGGTGTTGACCACATGAGGTCCGGGGTTTGATTCCCGGGTCGAGTACCTCTGCCTATCCCTTTGGGGATACGGGCGTGACGATACTCAAAAGAAAGGCGAATAAACAATCAATAAAAAGAAATACATTATAAATGTAGATAGGTCTATGTACCTGGGAGGCAATGACTGATTTACCATGATCAGATAAATCGTCAGATGCTAAAATGAGTTTGAAGAGATAACACTCAGTTCTCTCTGCTTATTTAGGGATTTCGTGTGAAAATTTATTAAGATATTATAAGATACTAGCTGTTGTCCGCGATTTTGTCCGCGCAGACTTCGTTTACTTCCCACAGCTCCTCCCCATTAGTGTGATAATATGTAGCCTATATGTTGACCCGACCTGTTAGTAATATTCATGCAAAATTTGAAGTAAATCCATGCAGTGCTTTTTGGATTTACGCCGGACATACATACAAACAGACAAAAATTCTTAAAACTATATTTTTGGCTTCAATATTGATTGTAGATCACGCCCCAAGTATTCTTTTAAAAAAATATTCAATGTACAGTTTTGACTTTCCTACGATTTTATTATATGTATAGATTACTCTCTATTACTTGACCGTATCTGTTGACTATATTTATTCTCGATTTATATTCTAACAGGTATAACCCATCGGATCTCATTTTAAATGGTGACATCGCATATGGTTCTGAAGAACAGTTTGAGAACCAAGCAAAGATGGCTGTGCGACTAGCAAACTTTATCAGTGCCTTTTTACAGGTAAGACTTTAGGAAATCTATTGTCATTGATTTAAAACTAACTATGGCTTTGCTCGAGTTAAAAGTTATATGCAATCTTTTGGTAATAGTGTTTTTGACAATAATAACAATAAAGCTTTATTTGTTCACTTTTTTTTTCCCTGTGTTGGTCCCGGACTCCTTTGAATAATAGGCCAAATGCCATTCTGCTAGGCAGGTCCACTATCCACATTGTCAGAAAATCAAAAGTAAACTTATGCATCTGGTATTACTATCTCGTAACACGAATAGCAACACACCATTAACATCTTTGATGTGTACAGGTGAAGGTTTTTCTTTCCATCAGGTGAGCCATCTGCTTGTTTGCTATCATATTCTTATACTTCTGTATTCAATTTTATGATATACTAGCTGAGCCCTGAGGGCCCTGAGGGGGAAAATTTCGAAAAAATAGTAGCCTAAGTTACTCCCTATCACATCAGCTATCTTCCAGTGAAAGTCCCGGCAAAATCGGTCCAGCCGTTCCAGAGATTAGCCGGAACAAACAGACAGACAAAAATTGTAAATAATGTTATTTTGGTATATGTACCGTGTATACATCCCTATACATTTAGTGAAAAGCGGTTATTTTAGTTTAGTTTGTAATATTACAAACAGACACTCCAATTTTATTTATTTGTATGGATAAAATATATATATGTTTGTCATTCAATAAACATACACAATACCATAAGAATTAAACATTAAACTGTGTTTAGGTTCAAAATAATGAAATGTTTGTTTTTTTATAGGTGTCTGATCCTTTGGAAGTGTTCAGTGGTACGAGAGTGGCGGACAAGCCTCTCACAGAGGATCAGATGTTTGGAGAAACTCTTGCTATAGTTTTGGGAGACTCAAGAGTTTGGTCTGCTGGTGAGTACGAAAACTAATTAAAAAGGTGTTAAGGGGATTGCCAACAACAGCGAATACTTAAATAATACCACACTCTACATGACTCAAAACCGCCCAAATTAACCAATGAAATATAATATACAGCTGAATCCATACTATTGCGAAACGCGTGTTTATGTGTGGAGTAAGATGTTTTGTGACAGTATGAATTTGCCTTACGTTATTAGCGGGACGGCTACATGAACTTATAAGCTTTGACAGTAGACAAAAGTTTTTTCTTTGAAAATTTTTTGTTTTTTGTTAGATTTATCATTTTATTAGCTGACGTAATAAGTGCTGGTCCTATAAAATAAGACAAACATGAAAAGTTAGTTATTATTGATAGTATACTTATGATAGTGTCCCCCGTGTTGATTCGGGCTCCCTTTGAAGAACAGACCATCTGCATTTCTGCCAGGCAGAGAGTGTATGGTTGTACATTGAAATTATTGAAATTAAACTATAAAGTGGACTGTATATTTTTATTTCTTCACTAGCTGTTGCCAGCGACTTTGTCCGCGCGGAGTTCGTTTACTCCGCACTGCCCCTCCCCCGTAGGTGATAATATGTAGCCTATATGTTGACCCGACCTATTAGTAATATTCATAAAAAATTTGAAGTAAATCATGCGGTACTTTTTGAGTTTACCCCGGACATACATGCAGACAAACAGACAAAAATTCTAAAAACTATATTTTTGGCTTCGATATCGATTGTAGATCACGCCCCAAGTATTCTTTTTAAAAAATGTTTAATGTATAGTTTTGACTTTCCTACGATTTTATTATATGTATAGATATCGGCTAGTGTAAATTATGAAGAAGTACCTGGTGGGCCCAAGTGTGCGGCAACCGTTGTTAAAGATAGAAATGCAGATGTAGCTTGATATTCGTGTGGATTGTTGGCGGCCTCGCCGCCATCAACGCCATCATCTGGTGGTACAAAGTCACAACAGAGAGAGGCAAACAATTGGCTATGTGAGTCATTACTACCGTGGTTACTAGGAGGTAGAGTTCTGCATTGTCTTGTGCGGGTCTAGTACCAATGCCTTACATATTCCTGCCACAAGAGTCAATGTTTGTCAATGTTGTGTTTCGGTTCTTCGGAATCTTATGCATGTGGCATTAAGACTCCACCGCAAGGATAGCAACGCACGATTTACATCTTTGGTGTCTATTGGCAATGGTTGTCTCTTTCCGTCAAGAGAGCCATTTGCTTGTTGCTATTTAATATATAAAAAAATTAAATTGGTTAATCATCGTCAGGACTTGCTACACAAGATTGAATCAGAAATTATAATTAGACTATAAATTCCACAATAACAATTGGTTTTTCCGAGAGAAAAGTATCCTATGTGCTATTTCAGGTCGTCATCTAAATATATGCAAGATTTTATCCAAATCGGTCCTGCCGTTTTTGAGTGATTGAGTAACAAACATCCAAACAAATTAACATCCAAATGTTTAAACATTCAAACATACAAACTTTCACATTTATACTCTGTATGTGGGATTATATATTAATTTATTAAACCGATGCCTTTCCTTTCACTAGAAGGAGATAGGAGATAGCATAGCGGAGATCACATAAGAGAGTTTGCGAAAAATAGTAAATTCAATTAATTTCTCCTTTAAATTTTATCGTTCTACAAAGTGAATCAATAAAATAAGGATTACATAGATTTTTTTTAATATCTTGATAGATTACAATCAGAGTCAGATAGATCGATGATTAGTAAATCATGGTAAAATAAGATTTTTATTAATTAAAAAAAATGTTCATTTACAGGTACCTACTGGGACAGAAACAAATTCACGAACCGGACATTCTTCGCCCCGCTAGCTTACAAAACTGAACTCAACACGAGGAAGTTCAAGCTGGAAGACTTGGCAAGATTGAATAAGACTGGTGAGTTTTTAATGAATATATGCTCCCAGTTAACCGAAAACGGTTAGCAAATAAGCAGATGGCTAGAAAGAGAATTCATCGCTTCTAGACAACAAAGATGTTAATAGTGCATTGCTATCCTTGTGGCGGGATGGTAATGCCACGTGTATAAACCTACCGGCTACCTTACCTTCCACACTGGTACAGATAATGACAAGCGTTAACGCTATTGTGATAGAAATTATACCCCATCGCGACGGAACTCGAAACTTAGTATTGATGAGTAAAGCCAATAGTTTGCCTGTTATGAAATGCCTGGCGGAATGGCAGATGGTCTATACTCTATTCTTCAAACAGGGTTCAGAGCAACACAGGGTAGTTTCATAATTGCATAAAATAATCCACTTTTAACGTAAACGTGAGTAGTAAGGTAAACAACCTCAGACCAATCGCCTCTGTGGAGTGATAATTTCATTCAACGTTTCGTTCACATTTTATGGGTGTGCGTCAGAGCCATTGCGTAGACCGTGCTTACGTCAATTAATATTGCGCGCGCGACAAAGACTTTGAACCTTGAAAAATAAAAGCGGCCGGCAGACGGTCAAGGTCTTTGAATCTGCGTTGTTTATTAGAACATCCCTACGTTTATTATTTGTTGTGCATATTCATATCTTATTTCAGTGATTAAAAACACGTTTAAAACTTTATAAATAAACTAGCTGACCCGGCAAACGTTGTTTTGCCATATAAATTATTAAATTAAAAAATGGGGTTGATCGTAATAAAATAATTGTTCCCATTAAAATAAAAAGAAATCCAAAAAAACTAATTTGTTGTTACAAAATTTGAAATACCTTATTACGATACAGCCATACTGACAACTCTTGACAACTCTACGAACTTTTGCCAGCCCTATGCATTAATTTGGTAACAATGAACAATGAAGTTGCGAAACACCTTACAAGAACTGATAAGAAGTGATGAAGAACCAACCATGGGTGGTCTCCCCAATGCCAAAAGCCAGGGATCACTACCGATTACTTGGATCTGTACCTCTATCTCGGAAAGTAGATCCAGTAACTTAGTTTTTACCTTACTCTTTGATTTTGTATAATTTTTAATCTAAACGTTTTAAAAGTGTAATTTAAATTCTAATTATATATCTTTATTTAAAAAAAGTTTTTAAAAATCCAGTCGACGCCCAATTCACATAACTGGCGCAGTCGGTAAACCACATAACTCCCATTTGCTTAGTTTACAAACAGTATCATCACCCCCGATTCGTTATCTTTTACGATACAATTGTGTCGGTCGACGTAGTATTAGATTGTAACCTAAAGAATGAAAACATAATTGAAAAACTGACGTAACCCTAAATTTTTATTTTTTATTGTAAGTATTGCAACGAAATAGCCAATTTTAAAAAACAATATAAAGTTTGCGTAAAAATTATAAAACCGTTTTTTTTTTTTACGATTTAAGAAAAATATTTCAAAGGCGCTGTATCAATTAAATGTCAACCGTTTTCGGCACTCTATAGAGTAGACAAGTCAATGAGAAAGTCGTGCCGCCCGAAGAGAATGAAAGAAAATGAATTTGGTACTTGTTCCTTTTATTATGTCGAGTCCATACGCATGCCGAACTTTAACAAAACGTTGAAAACGTGTGAATGGATTGTTTGCAAGCGCTTGTGGCCGATCCATCGAGTATCGGTTTTTGTCACAAATCAAAGCGAAATTTGCCGCAAGTGTTTCCGACGCGTCCGCACGTTTGCGCGTATTCAGTCTCGTTTGTTTGTTGGCCACGAACAGACGTATGAGCGTCTTGAATAAAATATTAAGTGACTGGTCAAGTGAAAATACAATTTGAACTTCCTTATGTTACCAGAAAGAACTATAAGTAACTTCCTGTGTTGGTCCAGGCCCCCTGTAGAGAATAAACCAGCTGCCAGTTTGTCAGGCTGTTGGTAAAGGCGAACGATTTGCTATACGTGTCACTATCATTGTGACTATTAGGTGGCAAAATTCCGCAACGTCTCGCTCGGTTATTTAGTACCACAGCCATACCTATTCCTGCCGCAATTGGAGGGTAAAGTAGTCGATAAACTTCTGCATCTACCTTATAAGACCATCTTACTCATTTGCATTTCTATGATATAAAAAAAAATATATGTAATATTAAAATTTTTTTGCAGAGGATGTTTACATCAACAAGCCTTGGTTCCAATTCTTAAAACAACGGTGGTCGACCAACTTCGATGAGCTGGAGAAGTATTACCTCAAAATGAAGATAAGAAATGACGAGTTGGGGAAATATTTGAAACAGTACGAGCGATATCCAACATTTTATAGGTGAGTTTTTTACCGTACTACCCGTTTGGTACCATATAAATTAGATTAAGATGTTATAGTTCCAGACATTCAGGAAGTCTGAAGTTTGTGAAAATATTTCTGATGTTAAAACAAAATATTGCCTATGTTACGCAGTACTATAAGACTTGTGTTTTCCAGGGCCGCTAATATAAAGCAGGGTTTCTGGAGCCGACCGTATTATGACTGCGAAGGACACCTGAAGCAGTGGGTTATCACATACGCTGCGCCATTCTTCGGCTGGGACACCGTCAAGAGGCTGGAGTTTAAGTGAGCGAAAATTATTTTTTTATAATTTATACTCCCCATCGTCAGCACTTAGTGAAATTCTGTCATACAGATTATTTCAAATTTAAACACTTGTACTGTTTCACTATTAACAAACTATATATATGTAAGGTCCTTCCATAATGGGTGATCATATTTTAACACAGCTTTCAGTACATCTAACCAAAGATGTCAACCCAAAAAATAATGCGATTCAAGGGAAACATTTTGATTTTTACGAATAAAATATTAAGCTATTGCATAGCTTCTATCGTGGGCCTTGAGCGTGGAGACCGAATCCAGAAATTCCGTAACGAAAAAACCTAACACCCCCCACTCCGACCGGCACAGCGGTGATACTTTTTAGTTTTTCCATCTATCGATAAATACCAGAACTTTTAATGACTTTTTGAAATATCACGCTTGTCTCTTTAGTTCAGCAACCCGCCTTTAGCTGTTTGTGAGAAAGTATATAGGTGTATAGGTATTTATCATCTACGTACAACAGTGAATATCTGTACTCGTATAATTTGTGTACAAAGTGTTTTAAATATGAATATTTTTTATCGGTCACCACGCTCAAAGTGTAACTTGAATTAATATCAAAGAAAAAAAAAACAAAGAAAAAAATACTGCATAAATAAAATAAATATGTAATTGTAATTGCATAAGTTGATAAAAAATGCTATGCAATAGCTTTACCGCGGCAGTCTCCGAGTGCCACACGTCTTTTTTTTTGTCTCATAACGCTTCACATCTTTCTGCATAAAATAATCCACTTTTAACGTAAACGTGAGTAGTAAGGTAAATAACCTCGAACCAGTCGCCTCTGTGAAGTGATAATTTCATTCAACATTTCGTTCACATTTTATGGGTGTGCGTCAGAGCCAATGCGTAGACCGTGCTTACGTCATTTAATATTGCGCGCGCGACAGAGACCTTGAACCTTGAAAGATAAGAGCGGCTGGCAGGCGATCATGGTCTTTGACTCCGCGTTATTTGTTAGAACATACCTACGTTTATTATTTATTGTGCATAGTCATATCTTATTTCAGTAATTAAGAACACGTTTTAAACTTTTATAATTAAACTGGCTGACCCGGCAAACGTTGTTTTGTCATATAAATTATTAAATTAAAAAATAGGGGTTGATCGTAGAGGGTTGAAAATTTAGGGTTGTATGTATTTTTAATACTGTATTATAAAAAACTAAAAACATAAAATTTTATCTAAAAAATAAAAAATAAATATTTAGGGATGGACTACCCTTAATATTTAGGGGGATGAAAAATAGATGTTCGATTCTCAGACCTACCTGATATGCACACAAAATTTCATGAGAATTGGTCAAGCCGTTTGGCGGAGTTTAACTACGAGCATCGCGACACGAGAATTTTATATATTAGGTTTCAACATAATGTTTATACTTGAAAACTCTAAAAAGTAATTAGCAAATCTGCGTAATAGAAATAACAAGAACATTTGAAGTTGGACAATACCCGTCGCTCTCGTCAGAAACGACTAATATTATAGCAGATACACTCGGTCCAAAGTGCGGTTGTCTTTATCGCACTCTACGATATACTCGTAAGATTTTACTAATATGTATTTTTCAATTATCTCGCTCCTAATGTTCCCTCTTAATAGCCATATGTATTGAAATAATAATTGTTATGGCCTGTAGTTAATTGCACAAGCCAGTTCTGTCAGCTGATAAGCGGGCACGGTATTTATATGACGTATAGGCACCTACGTACTGGTTCTGTCGCACACCGACAGATATGGCGCGAGTTTATTTACCTTACTACTCACAACATAAGAAAGTTAAAAGTGGATTATTTTATGCAGAAAGACAAAGTGCTTTGAGACAAAATTATTTTATTCCTCAAAAACAAAATGTTTTAATCCCTTGAATCGCATTATTTTTTGAGTGAATATATATGATTAGACATACCGAACACTGTGTTAAAATATGATCACCTATTATGGAAGGACCTTTATATTTGTTTTTAATGAAAAAAAATCAATTATCATCAAATATGTTGTGTTAACAGCTCAACCATTATTACACTTACAAAACACAACATATTTGTTGACAATTTAAATTTCTACCCCTCATGACGCAGTATAATGTGTAACCGGTTGCCTATTTAATGATGCTGAAAATTTATAGCTGTGACCATATATACAATATACATTACTTAGTCTTGGCTTTCTAAGGAATTGTCAACAACATGACATTACATCATACCAATGAGAGTCATACCAAATAGAATGACTATCACTTAAATGGATGTCTATTTATGTCGAATTTATGGCCTAAAAATATTAATAATCCTTTTATAATATTTTAGGTTTTTATAATCGACATAAAAAAAGTACAATCTATCCAATTTATTTAGACTGGACACAATTGTATTTAGGGTTCCAACACGGAGGTTGGTCCAAGCCACAGACCACATGAATACTAATATACACGCCACTGGAAAGGAAACATGTCGCCGCGCATATGAGCAAACGCTCCTATTATTATCTAAAGTGTCAGACGTTTGTAGATATATTGTGAAATATAGAAATATGCAATATTGTACTATTTTATCGTACCAAATGAGATGACAAGGTTTAAAAATTACCCTTGGAGTAATTTTATTTCATTGGTAAGTAATATAACTCTGTATTTCTGTATGTAATTGCAAGGTACACCGATAAACTAAGAAATTGTCTTGAAAAGTGTATCCATTTAATCCGTGGTCCAGGCTTTCACGAATAAACAAATTTGAGTTATAAGGTACTATTTTGCATTTTTCAGAGGCGTGGTGGCAGTGACAATGTCTCTGACATCGTTGGATGTGAATCAGTGCCCCGACAAGAGTTATGTGCCAAATGCTTTCAAGAACACTGACAAATGTGACAAGACGTCTTCTTATGTGAGTATATATAAAGGGATTTTGTTAAATACTTTTTTCATACCTAATAAAGAATGGAACCGTTAGAAGATCACTCTTATGTTTGTCTGTTCATATGTCTGTCAATCCGTCCGTGTATTATGTCAATTTATGATGAAACTACTGAACTAATTGAGTTGAAATTTAGCACATATAAAAATTGGTGACCCAAACATGGACTTGTAAATACATACACTTTTAATATTGGGAGCATTTTTGTGAGATAAATTAGATAAATCTGAAAAATTGTTTTGCAAATTAACTTGTGTGATATGTAAAATGAAAGGGCTCGTTGTGAGAATCGTATTTTTTAATCATTTTAAGATAAAATGTTTTGAAGTTATTTAAGAAAATAAGTGAATATTTACTCCCTCTTTTACATACTGCGCCTAAAATTTAAAAAAAAATGCACTTATACACACAAAGTGAAAAAAGATACATAATTATAATAATACACAAAAGTTGAACTTATAAAGACAGATTTATTCCCACTAACCTAGCAAATGAAGCTGGAAAACAAAGTGGATATAACATAAAATTATAAAATGAAACAAAGATTTATAAAATAACATAGAATTATAAAAAAAAAACAAAGTGGATGAAACTATAAGAAAATTTGCAAAATTTGCTAATGCTTTTTCGCCGTGTTGGTCCCGGCCTCCTTTGAAGAACAGGCCAACTGCCGTTCTGTCAGGCAGGTTGTAAAAAGCTAACGATTGGCTATCGAGTCACTACCATCGTGGCTACTAGGTGGTAGAGTTCTGCATTGTCTTGCCCGGGTCTGGTACCACCGCCTTACCTATTTCTATCGCAATAGCGCCACTGCTTGTCGCTGCTGTGTTCCGGTTTGGAGGGTAAGGTAGCCGGTAAACTTATGCATGTGGCATTAGACTTCGCCACAAGATAGCAACGCAACATTAACATCTTTGGTATCTATAGGCGATGGTTGACTCTTTCCATCAGGAGACACATCTGCTTGTTTGCTATCTTATGATATAAAAAAAATGCTGTTGATTTTTTGGTTATGTATAAATAAAAAATAACCGTAATTTCAGTGTGTACCAATTCAAGGACGGGGATTCGATTCCGGCGGATACAAATGCGAATGTCTACAAGGCTACGAGTATCCATTTGAAGACGAAACCACATATTACGACGGACAGATAGTTGAAGCCGAGTTTCAGAATATTATCTTGGACAAACAGACTCGTATAGACATGTTTAAGTGTAGATTGGCTGGAGCTTCTGCTATACAGGCTAGTTTTATAGTTATGGCCGCTGTTTTAGTTGTTTTGTGGAGGTTTAAATAATTGTTTTAAGGTATATGGACTGAGTAAGATTTGAAGTAGATAAATTCCAAATGGCATATATATTAGCGTCGTGTATGTAAACATAGCCAGGCTTGAAGATGCTTAATAATAAACATCAGTTAGTTCCATCTTAGCCTAGCGTCATTTCTACGGACTACAGAATACAAATGGAAGTTGGTCGGTATTGTGCCACGAGTGTTGATTTATCAGCATCACAGCATTTACCAATCTTATGGGAAACAAAATTATTTTCATAATAATTTTGTTACTTAGAATACCGCCATTAAGGTTAAATTGTTAATATTCTAATACAATTTACAGCAAAATATGTTCTATGTATATATGTTAAAGTATATATTTCAATGTGTGAGACTTGTGGGATTGAGAGTAATCATAAAACACAAAAGGATAATTAAAAAAGTAATATCGTGTTCTCGTATTTACGTCACATACAATTATAGCTATTTCTTATTCAATTTACATTACTGCGAAATATGTTCTATGTGTACACGTTAAGGTATATATTTGAATGTGCGACTTGTGGGATTAAATGCAATGATCTGTGAAATACAAAGGACTAATTAAAAAATGTTATATGTTGTCTTATATAGGATCATTCTTGTGTGTGTGTGTGTGTGTGTGTGTGTGTGTGTGTGTGTGTGTGTGTGTGTGTGTGTGTGTGCGTTTGGTGAGAGCGGTTTTAAATATAAATTTTCACACATCTTATTTCCACTTGTATTTTGTGTTCCGTGGTCGTTTCTATGAACTCGCATGCAATGTGATTTTTTCAGGCAAACCCATCAATCGCGTCTGATGTATTATTTAATGATGTGTACTATACATTTTTCGTAGTTTGGTTTACCATTTTTTTTTGAGAAGTTATTTTTTCTATTAGTACCTAGGGGAATAATTTTTTTAAATGAAACATACACCCTATGCCATTTTATAAATTTAGTCGTGAAAACGTAAGAAACCAACTCAAATTCGCATTTATTAGCATTTTAATGTCTCTTCTTTACTATATCTCTATGATAAGATAACAGTTGGTCTAGAGACACGAGATTCATGCAAAGCTTGATTTCTTCGTTTATTCTTTCTTAAACCTACCGGCTGACAACTCTATTAATGATAACGAGAACCAATCTTTCAGTTTTAATGGTGAGTTGAAGGCCACGTAGCAGGGGTTGAATCACAGACTACTGTTGCAGAGAGAGTAGCGCAAAAGCAATGTCTTATTGTACTTGCGCAAATCGTAAAATGTTTTAAATATATATCATTATTTGTAAAAGAAATTTTACAAATAAGGACATATAGGACAAAACTGAAAAAAGAAAAGAAATTATCTTAATTTCTGCAAGTTGATAAAAAACCTAACAATTACGCTCATTGACAAGAACTGTATTCGAATCGTAATTCATAGTAAAGTTATAAATAGGAAGTATGAATGTTTGTTTGTCCGTCTTTCACGACATAACGGAGCGACGAATTGACGTGATTTTTTATGAGGAGGTAGTTGAAGGGATGGAGAGTAAAAAGCTACTTTTTGTTTCTTTCTAACCCCCCACTTCCCTAAAATAAATTAAACGCGAGCTAAGCCGCGGGCAAAAGCTAGTAAAGAATAAATAGCCTCATACGTTATATTGAAAATAGCGGCTTTTACAAACCTAATCGTGTAATAAATTACGAAAATCTTTCCTATATGTTTACAGTTTTTTTATTTATGTAAATTTTTTAAATGTATTTTATTATGTACCTTTTGATAATTATTAAGGTTTTGTAATTTATATAGACTGAGATTTAAAGACTTCAATTCCTTAAATGACAATTATACAAATATTAATGAATCTCGAAAATATGATCTACAGTATACAGTCTCTGGATATACTGACTTGTATATACAGCGTTACCTCTAAAACACCAGCAACCTCACAGGACCAGGTAGCTAACATCATATACAACAACATTTGTTCTACGACTTTTGATAATTTGTTGGATTTTACTTTCATACAAAAATTAATATGAATTAAATTTTTCGCTTGAACTCTACGTGCATCGCAAATATTAAATAGGAAAATGTTACTATTATTACTACTAGCAGCGCATCCGAATGAAGAGTTAGAAATGTCACGACAGGGCAATGAAAACTTAAACAATCATTTTTATTTAATGTATTGAGTTATGTCAAAAATCATAGAACAAATGTTGTTATTTATAATGTTAGGTATGTAGTCCTGCGAGGTTGCTGGTGTTTTAGAACTAACCCTGTATATATATATATATATATATATATATATATATATATATATATATATATATATATATATTTATATTTATTTATTTATTTATTTTACATTTATATTATCTTTTGTTTATTAATAAATATATTTTTACAATCTATTGAATTATGAGTATTAACTGAGAGTAAATGATGAAAAATATGCTGAAAATAATGCTAATTTTTGTCGACTTTTTTAACTTGTATTCATTATATTTATGAATTTGTTTTACTTTTTAACTGCTTTGTGGTGTAGTGTTTAACCTGTTCGGCTGAGCTTATGAGGAGTTCGATCTCCGGATCGGACAAAGGATGTTAAGGTGTTTTCGTGGACCTTACAATTTAGTGGTAGTGTGAAAATATTTTATACACTTGTAAGCATATTAAGCTGTCGATGGGTTCAATCGGTTTCAGCTGTAGCAAATAATAAGCGATGTTCATTATCGGTAAACTGCAGCAATACAAATCACAACATATCTTGCCATCCACAAGTCACGGTGAACAGGAAAATCGATTACCGTTCAGACAATCTGCCTACCTCAGATGATTATAATTTTTTTTACATTATAAGATAGCAAACAAGCAGATGGATCTCCTGAAGGAAAGAGTCAACCATCACCTATAGACACCAAAGGTGTTAATGGTGCGTTGCTATCTTGTGGCGAGGTTTAATGCCACATGCATAAGTTTACCGGCTACCTTACTCTCCAAACCGGAACACGACAGTGACAAGTATTGACGCTATTGCGGCAGGAATAGGTAAGGCGTTGGTACCAGACCCGGGCGAGACAGTGCAGAACTCTACCACCTAGTAGCCACGGTGGTTGTGACTCGCATAGCCAATCGGTCGCCTTTTACGACCTGCCTGGTAGAACGGCAGTGGGCCTATTCTACAAAGAAGCCCGGGACCAGCACGGGAGGTGTCGGAACCAATACAGGTTATTTCTTGTCAATTGTAAACCATATTAAAAAAATACAAATTTATCAATTTTTTTCTAAAACTAATGGAATGTTTTGCTTGATCCATGGATTGAAGATAAAAAAAGCTCTTTTATATTTTTTCTTTTTTTTCTTTCTTGGAACCTAATAACCTGAAACTAATAGGCTAATCAATAGACCATGAGGCAGTCTAAATAATGAAGGAGAAACCCTTTATTGTGACATATTTGATATCATGAAATTGCATGATTGTATAGTATTTTGTAGGCAGCTATTGTTTTTCCTCCGTTTCGAGGCAGTTTTAAAATGTTTTTCATATTCAAGTTGGTATACACTAATGTTTTCTTACAAATACTTTTATATTGTTAAGTAAACTTATTTTTATGTTAAAGAATATACACGATAACTATACAATTGAGTATATAAAGTTTTTTTTTTTGACTCTTTTTTATAATTTTATCTTAAACTAGCCGACCCGGCAAACGATGTTTTGCCATATAAATTATTTTTTTAAAAAATAGGGGTTAATCGTAGAGGGGTGAAAATTAAGGGTTGTATATATTTTTCAATGCTCAATTATAAAAAAAAAATTGTCCTTAAAATAAATAAAAAAATTTAGGGGTGGACAACTTTTAACATTTAGGAGGATGAAAAATAGATGTTGGCCGATTCTCAGACCCACTGAATATGCATACGAAATTACATCAAAATCAGTCAAGCCGTTTCGGAGGAGTACGGAAACGAACATTGTGACACGAGAATTTTATATATAAGATTATGAAAAAAGTAATGCATTTTCCAATGACTTCCGAAAAAGAAAAAGGTTTGAAATTCGGTCGTATTTTTTAAAGTCTACCTAAAGATCTATCTAAAGAATTATCTAAGGATTATCTTAGAATTCGGTAGTTTATTAACAGATTTAGATTTTTTTGTTTGGAAGACAGGAGGTTTAAAGTCGGCTGTTGCAGTTTAAAGTTATATGATCAATAACATATTTATTAACTGTCTAAATTATAAAATATAAACTTTATAATGATTGATGCATTTCTTTTTTCTGAATCAAGCAAAGATACTAAGCTATTAAGCCTGCTTTAAGATCGCCATTTAAAAGTTTAAAAATTAAACTACTACAGATTCAGTAAAACTGTTTGGTTATTTATAATAGATTTCTCTTGTGTAATCTTAAAATATATATATAAATATATATATATATATATATATATATATATATATATATATATATATATATATATATATATATATATATAAATTACGTGTCACATTGTTTGTCCTCGATGGACTCTGAAATTACTGAACCGATTTCAATGAAATTTTGTAGATATTTATCTACTGTTTGTTTCAACTTAAAAGATAGGATAGTTTTTATACAACCCCGCCCCACTCCCGCACCCCCCCTCCCTTTAGTACTTCACCAAAATATTCAATACAAGTAATTTGTTTGGCAAAACAATGTTTGTCAGCTCAGCTAGTAAAATATAAAAAAGAATACTTTGAAAGTACTTTATATATCGAATTGATTTACATTCCGTCCCAGCTAGACTTAAGATTAGTAACGTGTTTTATGATTTAATAGATAAGCTATATTGACTGTATAGTAGGAAAGCGCAGGAAATAATGTTAAACACTTTTTTCACATCACCGCTAAAACTATCAATGACTTGATATTTTGATGGTGTTGTCATAAACATGATGAACTAATCATTTCATGTAATATAACGTCACTGATTTATATATCCGTCTCACCTTCGTCCAAACAAATTTTGAGTGAAAGTAAGACGGATATATAAAGTTTTGTTCTAGATAAACAATAAAGGTCAGTGGTCTATTTCCTAAATGCTTTCTTACTTTAGTGAAGCATTTACAGAATCTGTTCCTTATTGAATCTGGTATAGTTTTAAAAATATTTTGTATTGTACTCGAGCGAAAGAGACAAAGTATGGGTAGTAATGCATTGTCTTTCTTTAAGCATATTTATCTTACTGTAGGGACACTTTTGTTCCTAGTATAATTATATTTGCAACATAACGCGCAAATTTTTTATAATTTATACTTAGATATTGTCATTCCAAAAGTTCTACCTTAATTACAATATAGATACATAAGTGATTAAAAAGTTTGTGCAAACCATTCGTTGTAATTAACCATTCTAGCTATTGTACAGAGCTAGTTAAAAGTTTTGGAAATTAATGTTTATGTTTTATAAATAATAATATATTCGTTGCAACGAATTATATACAACCTTAAATTTGATACGTTAGTATATTGTAATTGTTAAATTCAAACTAATATTATTATATAACTTGATATGGCTGTCCACGGGCGGTGTTAATCACTTTCACTTACCATCAGGTGAGCTTCCTGCTCGTTTGCCCCTTTTTTCTATAATATATATATATATATATATATATATATATATATATATATATATATATATATATATATATATATATAGCAGTGAAATTGTCAATAGCCGTTAGATTATAATCTACCGAGGGATTATTATTATAATTTGGTTAGGTTAGCAGTTAAATTATAATCTAACGGTATTGACAATTTCACTGCGACATTATAAATATATGTTTACGATCTCCGTTACCTTTGAGAAAGTTCACGTGAAATATAGAAAAAAGTATTTGCTGTAAAGATAAATATACCATACCTTAAAATACCCAATAACCTTAGTTATAGCTTGCTTGACATATCATACACACATTAAATACATTTCTGATACATGCGATACCAGTTGCCGCTCATATTATTTTGGCTGTGGAATGTTAGGTCGAAGCGGCCTGATCTCTTTCGACGTCTCACATTATATTACCTGAGAACAGCGATTGTGTCCAAGCTATATTTACAATGTATTGTTAGTAGTGGGCATAACATCAAAAGTTTATTTCTTGTGCTTTTAAACATGATAAACAAGCTAACGACCCACTTGATAGTAATAAATACCAGAGTGCTAAGTGTGTTTTTCTTTTCGCATTCGATCGTGAGCGCGTTAGGAGTTTACTAGGAATTTGTATGTGATTTGTACAGCGTCACCTAGTGGTAAACGTGAGAAACCAGTTTACCACTAGGTGGCGCTGTACAAATCACATACAAATTCCTAATAAACTCCAAACGCGCTCACAATCGAATGCGAAAAGAAAAACTCATACTTAGCACTCTGATGATTGTATGTTTCGATCAGCGTGACGTGTATTAGAAAGAGACAGAAAGACTATCGAAAGGGTAGAGAGTAAATGATATGTTCAGCAAGTCGTGTGCGATACAATTTTATTACCATTCCTTCATTGAGCTTGTTTATTAGGAATACATAATATACAGTAAAACGAATTTTCGCACTATCTGCGACACTCATGTTTTTAGAAATAATATTTCATGTATAATCTAATACTAGGGGAGCACAAGATCCTAAATAGGTAGTTACTCGAGCGTCGTAGGGAACTATTGGATTTTGTAGATTAAATTATAGGAAAAATAAAAGGTTACATAATGTTTTTCATTTCAATGGTGAAGAAAAAATTTACGGATAGAAAAAAATAAAGAGATACTTTGATGTGGAAACACTAAGTCATGTCAGATTAAGGTATGGGTGGGTTGCCACCTAAAATTTAGAAAATCCGACGATTTAAGTTGTAAGAGAGTGGGAGGGTTATGAAATTGCAAAGAAAATGTTGTTTTGACATTCTCGAGTGCGTCTAAATTTTCTTTTATTATATAGGAAATGATGTAAGAATAACGACAAAAATATAATCTGACAATTTCCACAATCCGTAGTAATTAGAATTTGTTTTTTTTTTCTGCCCTAATAACCCGCCTCTATATAAAGAGCTTATATTTGGTGGAGAGCTTCAACAGTATGCGAGATACCCCCCCCCATATTCCAAAAATCCCCTCTTGGGCTCCCCTACTATAAGCTATTGTTCTCAAGTTTATAGATCTTGCAATGCTAGCTCTATGTGAGAGGTCATCTTTCGTGAGATTGACTGTATTCCAAAGTGTTGGTTAAGTATTAATTACATGAAGCCCGTCCATTTTCAGTGCCTTTTATTATTTTCTTAATAAAACTTAACAGGAACTGTTGTTTTCTTTACCTAGTGTGTATAATACACATATCGTCCGTTAAACTGAAACAAAAATTTACATTGAGTAGATATTATACTGTTTTCAGCCTTCCCGGAGACATGACATCAAATCATTAAAAAAAACCCAAGATACACAATCAGTGTTTCAAAAACGTCCTCTAAAAATGGGCGTACAATTTAAAATTGTGCGCTCATTTCAAATAGAATCGCGTCGGTCGCGACACAGTCAATTTTATTACTTTTTGTATATTGCTTTCAAAAAACAACGTTGGATATGCAAAAACATAGATTTTTGGCAAATCTATAACTAATTGTGTGAAATTAGCGACAGATTTGAGTGTCAGTTTTGTACGGGACTGCATCTTGGATTTTTTCTATCAATTCATCAAATGTAAAATATTGCTTTTTAATAGATTCAGGTGTTACTTTGTGGAAATCCATAATTTAAAGAAGCAACTATGTTATTTAATTTGCAAATTTTATGCGAAATGTTATATGGAACTGCTGTGATGCAACAGAAATGAAAGGTAGTGTAAGGAATGGAGCAAACTTGTCCAAGGCCTGAAAATCCACAGCGCCACGATTGTCTACTCACTTCCACCGCACTTTCTTCCATGTCAGAAGCAAAGGCAGTAACACAAATTATGTACTCAACGCACGTTTCACTTCGCAACAGAAGCATCTTCAGGAGAGTCGAATAGCACTTCACTCTATGAAGGATGAAGCATTAATTTTTTTTGCGAAGTGAAACGTGTGTTTAGCACATAATTTAATAGATTTGCTTCTAACGTGGAAGAAAATGTGGTGGTAGTGAGTGGACTATTGTGCCGCTGCGGTCTTCTATAATTCCTTACACTACCTTCTATTTTCTTACACTACCTTTCACTTCTGTTACATCACAGCAGTTCCATATAACATTTCGCGGAAAATTCGCAAATTAAATAGGTACCATAGTTGCTTCTTTAAAATACTGCTATTTTCTAGCGACAAAAAAACGGAGGAGGTTCTTATTTCGACGCGTATTTTAGTAGTCCGATTTTGATAATACTTTTTTATTGGAATGGGTATACCCCAAATGTTATCTCATTTAGTTTGTTAAAAAATGTACAACTATAAGGGTACATGAACAAGGAATGATTGATTATTTACTCAATCATTCCTTGTTCATGATTTTAATTGTGATGATTTTAATGTATGATCACGACGTATAACGCATGAGTTTTCTTCGGTTTAATTTTTTGTTAAAAAGAAATAATCTCTGTGGTCTAGTGGTCCGGTGTCGGTCTTGACCACTAGAGGTCCCGGGTTCGATTCACATGTCGGGCAATGTAAGTGTCTTTTTCAGTTTTATAACAAAAACAACGTTACCCGGAATTGGAAAGTGCCCGGTTGGCGATAGGTTTGCCACCTATCACGTTGTGGGACCAAGGATCCTCGGCTTACCGTGGGTGCACTTGTATCTCTGGGTTCTGCCTACATCTTTGGGGATATGGTCGTCAAGACACTTTTTAAAAAGATGTTATACGCGAACTGTTTCTTGTGATATACGCCACCGAATGGAGAGACGGCAGTTGAATAAATGGATAAAATTCACCGAAGATTCTGTAACAAAGAAGACCCCCGAGTGTAAGTAATACTCATCTTACATTCTCGTCGAGTGAGGTAGTGTTCGATCCTCCTGAAGATGCTTCGGTTACGAAGTTAAACGTGCGTTGAGTGAAAAAACTGTGTGCGTGTTTTCAGCTGACATGAGTAGATAATT